>OX030967.1:4614073-4660500 GCA_943735955.1 Piscicola geometra | reverse complement strand
TCCATTGCAAAAGTTTTGTGAAAGTTTTTTAAAACTGCTGTATACAATTGGCACTTTCATTTGTCATCCAGATGAGCGCGTAGCCGAGTGTGTAGCGACTCTCAGCTTGACCAACAATTGGTCCTAGGTTCGAGTGCAACCGATGCCTTAGTAATCCGTCGCGTAATAATCAAAACTGATTGAAACGATTCACCATGTAGATGTTGATGTAGATGTAGAACTAATCGGTTTTCTACATGCTTCACGGGTGCTGCACGTCTCAGAGACCTTAGTTTATCGTCTCAACCGCAATTAACACGTCATGATCGCTGCATAACCCCATCAAAGCAAGACATTTCATCAACGAAGATTTTTCTATTTCAATTATCTAAATCAATGTGGATTTTAATTTTCCCATAAATTCAAATCTGGTCCAGTGGCGCTGCACTTCAAACAAAAGAATAAAATCGGTTAAAATTTCAGCAAAAAACTGCTTGAATCAGGCGCTTAGAGACTGGCAGTATTTGCGCTAAAGAGGCAAAAAAGCCGACGAACGGACCTAGCAACAGAATGTTGAATAATATTGAGGTCCGTTATTAGTGATTAACGTGAGTCTGATAGACACAACGCTTGGGAAAAGAATATATTAGAAGTGTGCAATATAAATCAGAATAAAGAGGGTGATGATGATGATGATGATGATGATGATGATGATGATGATGATGATGATGATGATGATGATGATGATGATGATGATGATGATGATGATGATGATGATGATGATGATGATGATGATGATGATGATGATGATGATGAAGAAGATTATGAGATTTACAAGGACTTTTCTCGGTGTTTTGAATGTTCTTGCATGAAATAAGTTGTGGTGGTAGAGCGTGTTGAAGCCTCAAAAGAAGGGAGAGCGACTGCTGCAGAATTTATGGAGTGGCCATTGTGTTTTTTAAGAGTCAGAAATGACAGCTTTAAGCTGGAATTAGAAGAGAAGTGAGTTCATGGATGCATGTATGGATTAGGGGATGGGTGCATGGATGAATGAGTGGATGGGTGCATGTATGAATAGGTGAATGGATGAATTGATGTACAGATTTTTAGATAAATGTAAATGAATGAATGGATGAAACGATAATTAAATTAATTTGAATGGATGAATGGATAAAAGGATAATTGGATTAATGTGAATGGATGAATGGAATTATAAGTGGATAAATGTGAATGGATGAATGGCATATGGCGAAGATGGTGAAGGATGTCGCATTGGAATTGAACGATTTGTCAGATCAATCGCTGAAAAGCTTAGCATGTGATATGTGTTTTTCGTTTTATGTGTGTCTTTCTTTTGTGTGTGTGTGTGTGCCTGTATGTATGTGTGTGTGTGTGTGTGTGTGTGTGTTTGTGTGTTTGTGTGTGTGTGTGTGTGTGTGTGTGTGTGTGTGTGTGTGTGTGTGTGTGTGTGTGTGTGTGTGTGTGTGTGTGTGTGTGTGTGTGTGTGTGTGTGTGTGTGTGTGTGTGTGTGTGTGTGTGTGTGTGTGTGTGTGTGTATCTGATAACACACACAAACACAAACACACACATATCTTTCCATCCATTTTATTTCGTTAGACAGGTTTGCAGAATCTTTCGTAATTAGCTGTAAGCGGAATGATGTAATTGGAGAAGCATCTAGTAGGAGTGTGGCAGATTTGATGTTTTTGTGTGCAGTGGCGTGTGTAGTGGAATAAGTGGCTTTGACGACAGAATATCAGCACACCAGACTTTCAACACCACTACAACAACACTTCAACACCATCACTTCAACACCAATACTTCAACACCAACACTACACCATCACTTCAACAACAACACTACAACACCATCACTATAACACCAACACTACAACAACACTACAACACCAACACTACAACAACAACACTACGACACCAACACTAAAACAACAACACTACAACAACAACACCACAACAACAACACTACAACACCATCACTACAACACCAACACTACAACAACACTACGACACCAACACAACAACACCATCATTACAACAACAACACTACGACACCAACACTAAAACACCAACACTACAACAACAACATCACAACAACAACACTACAACACCAACACTACAACACCATCACTACAACACCAACACTACAACACCAACACTACAACAACAACACTACAACACCATCACTACAACACCAACACTACAACAACATTTCAACACCAACACTACAACACCATTACTACAACACCAACACTACAACACCAACACTTCGACACCAACACAGCAACACCAACACAACAACACCAACACAACAACACCAACACTACAACACCAACACTTCAACACCAACACTACAACACCAACACTTCAACACCAACACAACAACACCAACACAACAACACCAGCACTCCAACACCAACACAACAACACCAACACTACAACACCATCACTACAACACCAACACAACAACACCAACACTACAACACCAACACTACAACACCATCACTACAACACCAACACAACAACACCAACACAACAACACCAACACAACAACACCAACACTACAACACCATCACTACAACACCAACACAACAACACCAACACAACAACACCATAACTACAACACCAACACAACAACACCAACACTAAAAAGTCCCAATTGCCTTCGTTATTTCCCGAAGTTGAATCTTTCTGCTAATCAACAATCTACTAAATTCTGATTGGTGAGGCTGGTGACGAAGGAAGATGATGATGATGATGATGATGATGAGGATGGTGCTGATGATGGTGCTGATGATGATGCTGATGATTATAATGATGACGATGATGCTGATGATGGTGATGATGGTAATGATGGCAATGATGATGATGATGGTGATGGTGATGGTGATGGTGATGATGATGATGAATACAAGGATGCTCGTTGTATATTGTGTAATAAGCCCCTGCAGAAGAGAATTTAGGGCCCGCAAGGAGCATTCATACACAGGAGTTGGCATTAAGAAATGCTTTTGTCTCTTTCTCTACGCCTCGTTGTCTGTCTCTTTGTCCTTGTATGTGTGCCTCTGCCCACTCAGCCTGCTATGTTTATGTTCTTGCCAGCTTCACTAACTGTCTTTTTTTTACTAGAACTTTATCTAGAATTTTTTCCAGTAGTTTTCAATTGTCAACCTCTTAACAATCTTCAAATATCATTTTTTTAAACTTTTAAAATCCTAATCCCCTTATTGTTGTCTTTCTTTTCTTCATCTTCATTCCTTTATCTTAATCTTCATTCCTTTATCTTAATCTTCATTCCTTTATCTTAATCTTCATTCCTTTATCTTAATCTTCATTCCTTTATCTTAATCTTCATTCCTTTATCTTAATCTTCATTCCTTTATCTTAATCCTTATTCCTTTACCTTAATCTTCATTCCTTTATCTTAATCTTCATTCCTTTATCTTTATCTTTATTCCTTTACCTTATTGCTAGTTGTGTTGTATTTATTGCTTATGTTGTTCGTACAAAGTGTTGTGTCGTTATTAATACTCTCCGATGGTTGTGGTTATTGTGCCTCATGTAATTCTTCGTCTGGTTTGCGTGTGTGTGTGTTTGTGTGTGTGTGTGTGTGTTTGTTTGTTTGAGTGTGTGTGTGTGTGTGTGTGTGTGTGTGTGTGTGTGTGTGTGTGTGTGTGTGTGTGTGTGTGTGTGTGTGTGTGTGTGTGTGTGTGTGAGTGTGTGTGTATGTGTGTGTATGTGTGTGTGTGTATATGTGTGTGTGCGTGCACATGCGAGCGAGTGTTGTTTATAGGTGGGTAGGATGCCTGAGTGAACATGCTCGCGTGGTGAATTGAAGAGGAATCATGGTGGAGGGGGTGGAGATGATGATGATGATGCTGAAGTAAAAGAAACAGATGATGATGATGGTGAAGTAAAAGATACAGATGATGATGATGATGATGATGATGCAGAAGAAAAAAGATGAAGAAGATGGTAAAGAAAACGATGATGATGATGATAGAAGAAAATAGCTTAAGATCGTGTCAAATGTTCTCTTCCACAAATGAGTGAAGAAGAAGAGATGGAGAGTTGAGACATTTGAGGCTATTGAGGGTGCTATCTCAGTAGATGGAGGGAAGATTCCATTCGGAAGAAAGAGTTAAGAGAGATAAGGAGTTAAAAGAAAAGAGAGGCTCTGTGTGGAGAAGGTATTGAGGTGGTGTGAGGTTGCAGTGGATGGAGGGTTGCAGTGGATGCAGGGTTGAGTGGATGGAGGGTTGAGTGGATGGAGGGTTGAGTGGATGCAGGGTTGAGTGGATGCAGGGTTGAGTGGATGGAGGGTTGAGTGGATGCAGGGTTGAGTGGATGGAGGGTTGAGTGGATGCAGGGTTGAGTGGATGGAGGGTTGAGTGGATGGAGGGTTGAGTGGATGCAGGGTTGCAGTGGATGCAGGGTTGAGTGGATGGAGGGTTGAGTGGATGGAGGGTTGAGTGGATGGAGGGTTGAGTGGATGGAGGGTTGAGTGGATGCAGGGTTGAGTGGATGGAGGGTTGAGTGGATGGAGGGTTGAGTGGATGCAGGGTTGAGTGGATGGAGGGTTGAGTGGATGGAGGGTTGAGTGGATGCAGGGTTGAGTGGATGGAGGGTTGAGTGGATGGAGGGTTGAGTGGATGGAGGGTTGAGTGGATGGAGGGTTGAGTGGATGCAGGGTTGAGTGGATGCAGGGTTGAGTGGATGCAGGGTTGAGTGGATGCAGGGTTGAGTGGATGGAGGGTTGAGTGGATGCAGGGTTGAGTGGATGGAGGGTTGAGTGGATGCAGGGTTGAGTGGATGCAGGGTTGCAGTGGATGCAGGGTTGAGTGGATGGAGGGTTGAGTGGATGGAGGGTTGAGTGGATGGAGGGTTGAGTGGATGGAGGGTTGAGTGGATGCAGGGTTGAGTGGATGCAGGGTTGAGTGGATGGAGGGTTGAGTGGATGCAGGGTTGAGTGGATGCAGGGTTGAGTGGATGGGGGGTTGAGTGGATGCAGGGTTGAGTGGATGGAGGGTTGAGTGGATGGAGGGTTGAGTGGATGCAGGGTTGAGTGGATGCAGGGTTGAGTGGATGCAGGGTTGAGTGGATGGAGAGTTGAGTGGATGCAGGGTTGAGTGGATGCAGGGTTGAGTGGATGGAGGGTTGAGTGGATGCAGGGTTGAGTGGATGCAGGGTTGAGTGGATGCAGGGTTGAGTGGATGCAGGGTTGAGTGGATGCAGGGTTGAGTGGATGCAGGGTTGAGTGGATGCAGGGTTGAGTGGATGGAGGGTTGAGTGGATGGAGGGTTGAGTGGATGCAGGGTTGAGTGGATGGAGGGTTGAGTGGATGCAGGGTTGAGTGGATGCAGGGTTGAGGGAATGCAGGGTTGAGTGGATGCAGGGTTGAGTGGATGGAGGGTTGAGTGGATGCAGGGTTGAGTGGATGCAGGGTTGAGTGGATGCAGGTTTGCAGTGGATGCAGGGTTGCAGTGGATGCAGGATTGAGTGGATGCAGGGTTGAGTGGATGCAGGGTTGAGTGGATGCAGGGTTGAGTGGATGCAGGGTTGAGTGGATGCAGGGTTGAGTGGATGCAGGGTTGAGTGGATGCAGGGTTGAGTGGATGCAGGGTTGAGTGGATGGAGAGTTGAGTGGATGCAGGGTTGAGTGGATGGAGGGTTGAGTGGATGCAGGGTTGAGTGGATGCAGGGTTGAGTGGATGCAGGGTTGAGTGGATGCAGGGTTGAGTGGATGGAGGGTTGAGTGGATGCAGGGTTGAGTGGATGCCGGAACACCTTCTGCTTTGATCCATTTCTCTCCATAGAAACCGTTTTTTAAAAGCTGTGACGTCGTGTATTGCTTCAGAAACGTCCCAAAAACAACAGCAACAAAAAAACAAAAATTAAAAAGACAAAAAAAAAACAAAAAGGAAAATAACAAAATGAAGAAACATTAGCAGCAATAAAAAAAATTTTAAAAAAATAAGTTAAAAAAAAAATAAAACAACAGCAGCAACAGATGTTACTTGTTGGTTCTGATGTACGCGATGTTGTTGAGTGTTTGAACGCTGAAGTGAGGGTCGCTGATGCTGTAGTGCAGTTGACTGTTCGTCACTGAGTCTGCGTCAGTGGCAGTTACTGTGGTGCAGTGGTTGTGGTTTAGTGTGGTTGTGGTGTGATGTGGTCTGGTAGGCTTGGTGTGGCTATGGTGTTTCGTGAGGGATGGAATGGTTTGGTGAAAGGCTGTAGTGGCACAAATAAGGTGTTTTGTGTAGTCAATGAATGAACTGAAAATGAATAAAGGTGTAAATAGATAAATGAATGAAAGAATAAATCAATAAAATATTGAAAGAATAAGAAACAGATAGACGGCATTGAGAAAAGACCTTGGAGAATGTCAGTTCCTATGGCAACAGTTTCTGCAAGGGCTTGTACGGAGTACTGGGAAAGAGGGAAGGTGGGCATGTTGTCATTGCTGTCTCTGAGATTTACCACGACCTGGTGATGATGATGATGATAATGATGGTGGTGATGGTAGTGATGATGATGATAATGATGGTGGTGATGGTAGTGATGATGATGATAATCATGGTGGTGATAGTAGTGATAATGATGATGATGGTTTACTTGATATCTTACCACTTAAACACACTACCACCCAACCACACTAGCAATATTCACATTACACTACTGCCTTACTATCTTACCACCACTTCACAACCACCACACGACTAACATCTTACTAACCTACAACACCACCATTTCAGCACCACACCACCCACCCCCATCACACCATCCCTCCCCCGTAATCTCACTACAACCACCACCGACATTGACAACGGCACTCCTAACTCGCCCTCCATCTCCTCCATCTCCTCCATCTCCATCCTCAGCCTCAGCAGCCCTGACCGACAGATGCATCGTGTGCGCATCCGTCTCATAGTCAAGTTTCCTGTTCAAGCGGAGGTTTCCCGCCTGCAGCACGAAGTCTCGGCTCTCCGTCAATAGATCGTAACGTAGCGGCAGTGCTTGGTACGAGTGTGCTTCTACATGGAGAATTCTTATGGGGTTTGTAATCGTTTGTGTTTTGGGATGGGATCATTTTTGGATGTATGAATACATGGATAATTCTTTTGAGTGTGGAGGTTTGTGGGGTGATGTGGGATTTGTGTGTGATATAAAAGGTAGTTAGATGTGGAAATGATTGAGAACTGAGATGAATAAAATGGGTTTGAGCCACGTTAATGATATTCGTCATTGTATTGTATTTTATTGTATTATAAATAAAAATAGTTTGTATTATAAATAAAAATATTTTGCATTATAAATAAAAATAATTTGTATTATAAATACAAATAATTTGTATTATAAATACAAAATAAATTGTATTAGAAATACAAATAATTTGTATTATAAATAAAAATAATTTGTATTATAAAGACAAATAATTTTTATTATAAATACAAATAAATTGTATTATAAATACAAATAACTTGTATTATAAATACAAATAATGGAAAAATTCAGTACCGGCTTCCCACTTCTTCCTCCTCCAGCACATCCACTTCGTACTGGCTTTCCAGAAACTCTGGGTCCCTTTTCCCCACTAAGACACTCACTATGTGTACTCCGCTGTGTGTTTGTGTGTGTGTGTGTGTTTGTGTGTGTGTGCGTGTGTGTGTGTGTTTGTGTGTGTGGTTGTGTGTTTGTGTGTTTGTGTGTGTGTTTGTGTGTGTTTGTGTGTGTGTTTGTGTGTGTTTGTGTGTGTGTGTGTGTTTGTACGTGTGTGTTTGTTTGTGTGTGTGGTTGTGTGTTTGTGTGTGTGTGTTTGTGTGTGTTTGTGTGTTTGTGTGTGTGTGTGTGTGTGTGTGTTTGTGTGTGTGTTTGTGTGTTTGTGTGTTTGTGTGTGTGTTTGTGTGTGTGTGTTTGTGTGTGTTTGTGTGTGTGTGTGCGTGTGTTGTGTGTCTATCATGTGTGTGTGTGTGTGTGTGTATATGTGTGAGTGTGTATGTGTGTGCGTGCGTCCACCTCTTTTGGGGCGTGGGGGCGGCCACGTCAGTGACTCTGACACCTATCGCAAACTCCTCCCCCCTCCTCCACGCCTGCCTCCACTTGCTCCTTATCTCGCCCGTCTCAGAATCCACTCCGAAACGCTCTCCATCCCCTGGGAGGAGTGGCGACGTCATTGCCATGATGGGGATGACGATGATGGTGGTGATAATGATGATGGTGGTGATAATGATGATGATGACGATGATGAAGATGATGAAGATGATGAAGATGATGATGATGGTGATGATGATGATGATGATGATGAAGATGATGATGATGAGGATGAAGACGGTGATGGCGATGAAGATGATGACGATGATGATGAGGATGGTGATGATGATGATGAAGATATTGATGATGAGGATGATGACGATGATGAAGATGATGACAATGATGATGATGATGATGATGATGAGGATGGTGATAGGGCTGGTGACGTAATAACAGGAGGAATGTACTATGTTGCCTACCAACATCTGCATGTAAGTGATTGAGATGTGTGCTGGTGATGATAACGATGATATAGAGGATGAAGGTGGATGATAATGATGATGATAATGATGATGATTATATAAACAAAGATGATGAGGATGATGATGTTCATGATGATGATGATGGAAAGATGGAAAGTAGAAAGGAACGGAGGAATGAGAAGTTTGGTAGCATTAACAAAGATATGTTGCGTGCA
The DNA here is from genome assembly GCA_943735955.1 of Piscicola geometra. Classification (NCBI taxonomy): domain Eukaryota; kingdom Metazoa; phylum Annelida; class Clitellata; order Hirudinida; family Piscicolidae; genus Piscicola; species Piscicola geometra. The sequence continues at coordinate 4,651,773 of OX030967.1, read as the reverse complement.
GAAGTGGTGCTGACGTGGACTAATGGAGGGTCTTGAGAAACAGTGCAATCATCCCCATTACCGCCGTCTCTACCACCACCACCACCAGCATCACTACTACCACTAAAACTATCATCATCACCACCAGCATCACTACTACCACTAACACTATCATGACTACAAAATCAACGCGTTCATCATCACAATCATCTTCTCACCGTACTCATGGTTAACACATTCAATTCCAGCACCATCATCATCATCAACACCATGATCATCATCATCACCACGATCATCGCGATCATCGTTATCATCCCCATCAACGCCATCATCATCATCACCCCCATAATAATCCGTGATTATTATGGAACCAGTAAATCGAATGATGCATGGAGAGATTTACTAGGATGGATAGATGATGATGATGATGGATTGAAAAGAGGGATTAATCGGATGGATGGATTGGAAAGAAAGATGGAAGAAAACGAATGAGTTTGAGTGCCCACTGAAGAAGATTGGCTTAGAAATGAAAATAATGAAAGAAAACGGAAAAAGATGAATGAATGAATGGATGGATGGATCAAAAAAAGAATAAAAAACGAATTGATAGAATGAATGTGAATTAGAAGAATGGATGAATTTGAAAAATTAGAGTGAATGGATGACAAAAAAAAGATGAAGAAAAAGATAAAAGAATAAATTAATATTCTAAATGCAAATAGGCGACATTAAGGAACGTAGGAGGGTGCATGTTGCAGAAACAGAGAAATAGGAAGAACCCCTTCAGATGAGCAATTCGAATGCTGCTCTGAAATATTGCCAGATATTCTTCTGTCTTCTGACGCCTGTCCGACACACGGGTTAGCGTGACACAGTGCTTTGACACACCGAGAAGACACTCTCATGATCTCCAACTTCCATTCTAGTTAAATAAATAAAATTATGAGAATATTTTTTTTCATAATCCACTCACTCTTGCTCTTCTTTTTTATCTTTTACCATTTTTTCACACATTTCTTCATCTATCTCCTCTCTCTCTTCCACCAGTTCTTTTCATAAATCCCTTCATTCATCCTCTCCATCCCCCCCCCCTCCCCCCTCCCTCTTTTCACATTTTCTTTTAATACATTTCCTCCATCCATCTCTTCCAGTCCCTCCATTCAAACTCCCTCTGTCTCCCTAACGCCTCATGCAAACGTTCAAACTGCATTCATGTTTTATCTTCAAGCGTCTGCTCGCTTCTAAACAATTTTTTATTCTTTTTTTGTCTTTTTGCATTTTATTCTTTTATCATTTTTCTTTTTTAAAGTTTTTTTTCTTCTTCAAGATTCTATTTTTTGGTCTATTTTATATGTTTCTTTTAAAAGCAATTTAGCAGCCAACCACACAACAACACACAGCCACATACAACCACACAACAACACACAGCCACATACAACCACACAACAACACACAGCCACATACAACCACACAACAACACACAGCCACATACAACCACAAAACAACACACAGCCATATACAACAACAAACAATCACAAACAGTCACACACAAAAAACATGATTTACAAAACCACACACAGCCACTGAAAACCACACACAACCAGACACAGCCACACAAAAACCACACACAACCAGCCACAGCCACATAAAACCACACACAACCAGACACAGCCACACAAACAAAAGAGTGCAGACGACATTTGAAGACCTGAGCCAAACTTGCCTTAATTAACAGTCAACTTGTGACCATTGAGCGCTTTTTCTTGCCACCTTCACACACGTTGCCACACAAAAGCACATACAACAGACACTACATACAAAACACAGTACACACAACATACACATCACACACACAACAGTACATACAACATAAACACAGTGCACACAACACACACACAGTGTAAACACAAAAACACACACAGTTGACACACATACAACACACACAGTCGACACACATACAACACACAACACACACAAACACTTACAGCACACTACAACGCACACACACACAAAAATACATACAGCACACTACAACGCTCGCACACACAACACTCACACACATAATACACACACAAAACACACAACACTCACACACATAATACACACACAAAACACACAACACCCACCACTGATCATTTCATACTGTAACTTGTTCCCAGCGTCAGTGTCATGACCTTGGAGCACGAAAATGACAGTGCCAGGTGGTGTGTGCACTGAGACACAGGCTAGGAGGGAGGTTGGTTTGTTGGTGAAGAAGGGCTCTTGGTCGTTTAAGTCTTGCAGCCCTAAGCAGTAGGTAAGTTCTTGTGCGTCTGTGTGGGTAGTTTAGTGGGATGATGTGGGGTGGTTTGGTGTGTGGGTAGTTTGGTGGGATGATGTGGGGTGGTTTGGTGTGTGGGTAGTTTAGTGGGATGATGTGGGGTGGTTTGGTGTGTGGGTAGTTTAGTGGGATGATGTGGGGTGGTTTGGTGTGTGGGTAGTTTAGTGGGATGATGTGGGGTGGTTTGGTGTGTGGGTAGTTTAGTGGGATGATGTGGGGTGGTTTGGTGTGTGGGTAGTTTAGTGGGATGATGTGGGGTGGTTTGGTGTGTGGGTAGTTTAGTGGGATGATGTGGGGTGGTTTGGTGTGTGGGTAGTTTAGTGGGATGATGTGGGGTGGTTTGGTGTGTGGGTAGTTTAGTGGGGTGATGTGGGATGGTTTGGTGTGTGGGTAGCTTAGTGGGATGATGTGGGGTGGTTTGGTGTGTGGGTAGTTTAGTGGGATGATTTGGGGTGGTTTGGTGTGTGGGTAGCTTAGTGGGATGATGTGGGGTGGTTTGGTGTGTGGGTAGTTTGGTGGGGTGATGTGGGGTGGTTTGGTGTGTGGGTAGTTTGGTGGGGTGATGTGGGGTGGTTTGGTGTGTGGGTAGTTTGGTGGTGTAGTGTATTGTGTGGGTAGTTTGGTGGTGAGGTGTGACGCTGTGATGTGGTGTGGGGTAATTGTGTGGGGTGGAAGTTTAATGGTGAATTGAAGGGGTGGAGTGTGGTGATGTGATATAATGATGGAGTTTGGTGCGGTGTGGTTTGGAACAGTGTGGTGTTGTGGGCTATAAAAGACTGTCTCAAACTTGTGTTACGCAGACGTGGTTTAGTGTGAAAGGCAAGTGTAATGTTCTTTAATTTGGTTTAATGTGGTGTGTAGTGGCGTGGTAATGCAGTTGTATGATGAAATGTGGAAGGTGTGGCAATATGAAATGAAAAGTATAAAAAGAATTGACTCTATCAGTGTTTATATAGGAAAGACGACGATGGAAAGGAAGGGAGATTGAATGAAAGAATGAAAAGAATGACAGAGTTTGTGATGGATGGGTAGGACTAACGGGGGTGGCATGGATAAAAAGATGGAAAATCAAAGAAAATATTAAGCCGAAGGAATGAACGGACGGATGGAAGGATGAATAGATTATTGGAAAAGCGGGTATTTGATGAACGGATGGGTGGAGAATGAATGGAGAAAGTGGGCTAATGAAGGAACAGTCAAATATGAAAAACGTTAAACATATTGAGGAAGGCCGTGAAGGCACCACATGCAGACTTCAAAAACACTCAAATCTGCATTTAACCATAACAGCAATACCACAACAACAACAGCGCAACTTCAACATCACAACAGCTACAGCACCACATAAAAACACAACCAAAACACCACCACAACAGCGACATCACAATTTCAACATCACAACTTCAACATCACAACTTCAACATCACAACTTCAACATCACAACTTCAACATCACAACTTCAACATCACAACTTCAACATCACAACTTCAACATCACAACTTTAACATCACAACTTCAACATTACAACTTCAACATCACAACTTTAATATCACAACTTCAACATCACAACTTCAACATCACAACTTCAACATCACAACTTCAACATCACAACTTCAACATCACAACTTCAACATCACAACTTCAACATCACAACTTCAACATCACAACTTCAACATCACAACTTCAACATCACAACTTCAACATCACAACTTCAACATCACAACTTCAACATCACAACTTCAACATCACAACTTCAACATCACAACTTCAACATCACAACTTCAACATCACAACTTCAACATCACAACTTCAACATCACAACTTCAACATCACAACTTCAACATCACAACTTCAACATCACAACTTCAACATCACAACTTCAACATCACAACTTCAACATCACAACTTCAACATCACAACTTCAACATCACAACTTCAACATCACAACTTCAACATCACAACTTCAACATCACAACTTCAACATCACAACTTCAACATCACAACTTCAACATCACAACTTCAACATCACAACTTCAACATCACAACTTCAACATCACAACTTCAACATCACAACTTCAACATCACAACTTCAATCTCAAAATTTCAAAACAACAACCAGAACCACGACCTTCACAACAACAACATCGAAAAAACAATTTCAGAACAATAACAACAACAAGTCCACAAGAACACAATCAAGATGCCTTGATTTACGACTAGCGTCTTCAAATTTTTATTTCAATTACAAACGTGTGTTTTATATATTTGTAGTGGTCTTGTGAGATGTTTGTACGTGTCTGTCTTTGTGTGTGTCTGTGTGTGTGTGTCTGTGTGTGTGTTTGTGTGTGTTTGTGTGTGTGTGTTTGTGTGTGTGTGTGTGTGTGCGTGTGTTCAGGCATGTTTATTGAGCTGGTCTGCTTGGCGTTTTTCTATTCTTGATCATCATCATCATCAGCGCCACAACCTCCATCATCATCACTACTACTACTACTGATTCCTTCATCACTACTACTACTACTACTACTACTGATTCCTTCATCACTACTACTACTACTGATTCCTTCATCACTACTACTACTACTGATTCCTTCATCACTACTACTACTACTGATTCCTCCATCACTACTACTACTACTGATTCCTTCATCACTACTACTACTACCGATTCCTTCATCACTACTACTACTACTGATTCCTTCATCACTACTACTACTACTGATTCCTCCATCACTACTACTACTACTGATTCCTCCATCACTACTACTACTACTGATTCCTCCATCACTACTACTACTACTGATTCCTTCATCACTACTACTACTACTGATTCCTCCATCACTACTACTACTACTGATTCCTTCATCACTACTACTACTACCGATTCCTTCATCACTACTACTACTACCGATTCCTTCATCACTACTACTACTACTGATTCCTTCATCACTACTACTACTACCGATTCCTTCATCACTACTACTACTACCGATTCCTTCATCACTACTACTACTACCGATTCCTTCATCACTACTACTACTACTGATTCCTTCATCACTACTACTACTACTGATTCCTTCATCACTACTACTACTACTGATTCCTCCATCACTACTACTACTACTGATTCCTTCATCACTACTACTACTACCGATTCCTTCATCACTACTACTACTACCGATTCCTTCATCACTACTACTACTACTGATTCCTCCATCACTACTACTACTACCGATTCCTTCATCACTACTACTACTACCGATTCCTTCATCACTACTACTACTACCGATTCCTTCATCACTACTACTACTACTGATTCCTCCATCACTACTACTACTACCGATTCCTTCATCACTACTACTACTACCGATTCCTTCATCACTACTACTACTACTGATTCCTTCATCACTACTACTACTACTGATTCCTTCATCACTACTACTACTACTGATTCCTCCATCACTACTACTACTACTGATTCCTTCATCACTACTACTACTACCGATTCCTTCATCACTACTACTACTACCGATTCCTTCATCACTACTACTACTACTGATTCCTCCATCACTACTACTACTACCGATTCCTTCATCACTACTACTACTACTGATTCCTTCATCACTACTACTACTACTGATTCCTCCATCACTACTACTACTACTGATTCCTCCATCACTACTACTACTACCGATTCCTTCATCACTACTACTACTACTGATTCCTTCATCACTACTACTACTACTGATTCCTCCATCACTACTACTACTACTGATTCCTCCATCACTACTACTACTACTGATTCCTTCATCACTACTACTACTACCGATTCCTTCATCACTACTACTACTACTGATTCCTTCATCACTACTACTACTACTGATTCCTTCATCACTACTACTACTACTGATTCCTCCATCACTACTACTACTACTGATTCCTTCATCACTACTACTACTACCGATTCCTTCATCACTACTACTACTACTGATTCCTTCATCACTACTACTACTACTGATTCCTTCATCACTACTACTACTACTGATTCCTTCATCACTACTACTACTACTGATTCCTCCATCACTACTACTACTACTGATTCCTCCATCACTACTACTACTACTGATTCCTTCATCACTACTACTACTACTGATTCCTTCATCACTACTACTACTACTGATTCCTTCATCACTACTACTACTACCGATTCCTTCATCACTACTACTACTACCGATTCCTTCATCACTACTACTACTACCGATTCCTTCATCACTACTACTACTACCGGTTCCTTCATCACTACTACTACTACTGATTCCTTCATCACTACTACTACTACTGATTCCTTCATCACTACTACTACTACTACTACTGATTCCTTCATCACCACTACTACTACTACTGATTCCTTTATCACTACTACTACTACTGATTCCTTCATCACTACTACTACTACTGATTCCTTCATCACTACTACTACTACTACTACTGATTCCTTCATCACTACTACTACTACTGATTCCTTCATCACCACTACTACTACTACTGATTCCTTCATCACTACTACTACTACTGATTCCTTCATCACTACTACTACTACTGATTCCTTCATCACTACTACTACTACTACTACTGATTCCTTCATCACCACTACTACTACTACTGATTCCTTCATCACTACTACTACTACTGATTCCTTCATCACTACTACTACTACTGATTCCTTCATCACTACTACTACTACTACTACTGATTCCTTCATCACTACTACTACTACTGATTCCTTCATCACCACTACTACTACTACTGATTCCTTCATCACTACTACTACTACCGATTCCTTCATCACTACTACTACTACTGATTCCTTCATCACTACTACTACTACTACTACTGATTCCTTCATCACTACTACTACTACTACTACTGATTCCTTCATCACTACTACTACTACTACTACTGATTCCTTCATCACTACTACTACTACTACTACTATTGCCATCATCACTACTACTACTACTGATTCCTTCATCACTACTACTACTACTGATTCCTTCATCACTACTACTACTACTACTACTATTGCCATCATCACTACTACTACTACTGATTCCTTCATCACTACTACTACTACTACTACTATTGCCATCATCACTATCGTTCATCATGACCTTCATCCACTATCACCATAAAACCTACTACTCTCTTTATCATCATCATTCCCATCATCATCATCCCCATCATCATCATCCCCATCATCATCATCACCATCATCATCATCCCCATCATCATCATCCCCATCATCATCATCCTCATCATCATCATCATCCCCATCATCATCATCCCCATCATCATCATCACCATCATCATCATCATCATCATCATCATCATCACCACCACATCCATCATCATTCTCATCATCATCATGAGTGAAATGGCTTAGATAGTAAAGTCATTGGACCTGCAACTTAAAGGTCGCAAGTTCGAATCCCTGTTCAGCCAACCGTGAGCTATCATATACCTAGTGTATATGATGCGGTGTTTCACGACTTATGTCGTGTGAGTGGCGCCTCAGTTGCGTGCCTTGGCGCAATATAAATAGGCATTATTATTATTTATTCATCATCACCACCACAACCATCATCATCACCACAACATCCATCATCATCATCACCACATCCATCATCATCACCACCACATCCATCATCATCACCACCACCGACATCTCCCACATATGCCTTCTAACAGTGACATATCGACGGAGAGAGGCATAAAGTAGGAAGCATGCGGACATTCCGGAGAGAAAAAGAAGAAGAAGAAGAAGAAGAAAAAGAGGAAGAAGAAGAAGAAGAAGAAAAAGATAGAAACAAAACAGCATATACAGGCAGATAATAACATCAAATGAATTGAAATAAAAAACGCCTGGGGAGATGGTGGTGTCAGTGGTGGTGGTGATGGTATCAGTGGTGGGGATTATGGTGGTGGTGATTATGGTGGTGGTGATAATGGTGGTGGTGGTGATGGTGACGATGAGGGTGATGATGATGGTGATGATGATGATGAGCATGATGATGATGATGATGGTGGCGATATTGATGATGATGATGAGAAGCACAAAAAGCTGGAATATGAAAGATGGATATTAAAAGAAGAGATTGAAAAAGCGAATGACAAGATTAATGAGGTGGGTGGCAGTGATGGGGAGCTGATAGGAATATTGGTGGTGGTGATGATGACGATGATGATAATGATGATGATGATGGTTAGAGTGATGGTAATGATGATGGGATGGGGGGGGGGGGGGGTAGTGATGATAATGGTTGTGGTGGTGGTGATGATAATATAGTGAGAGTAGTGTTAATGATGATGGAGTGATGATAGTGGTGGTGAAGCTGGTGGTGATGATTGGTGGTGGGGTGATGATGATGATGGAGTGGTGATGATGATGATGATGATATTGGTGATGGGAGAAAGGGGGGAGGAAAATGAAGATGTGGATGGTGGAAGTGGTAAGGATTGAAGTGATGATGGTGCTTTTGATTATGATATCGAAAATGATTGTCTTAATAATTGGAATAATTAGAACAATAGTCTTAATGATGATGATGATGTTAGTGATGATGATGATGATGATAGTGTTGATGATGATGGCAGTAATGATGATGATGATGATGATGATGATGATGATGATGATGATGATGATGATGATGATGATGATGATGATGATGATGATGATGATGATGATGATGATGATGATGATGATGATGATGATGATGATGATGATGATGATGATGATGATGATGATGATGATGATGATGATGATGATGATGATGATGATGATGATGATGATGATGATGATGATGATGATGATGATGATGATGATGATGATGATGATGACGATGATGATGATAGTAGTGCAACGAAAAAGACAATCATAGACGCAACACGAAAATCGATTCAAATTTGACGTTATCTTAACAAGCATGTCAAGGCAATTCAATTGTGTGCCCCCACCCGTCAACAACAACACAACTCAACATAACAACAGCAATAGCTCAACATAACAACAACAACAATAGCTCAACATAACAACAATTACATAGGTCAACAACAACAAAAACTCAACAACAACAAAAGCAAGCAGAACCACTTCCACAACCACAAGAACAACATCGACTGAGACATTTGCTGTAACAACCACAACAACAGCCCTGAACAGAACAAATATCATAACAACGGTCTCAACCTATACTTCAAAATTATCAACACAACAACCACTACAACAACCTCTACCCCAACCACTACAACAACCACTACAACAACCACTACAACAATCACTATAACAACCACTACAACAACCAATACAACAACCACTACGACAACCACCATAACCAAAACCACTACAACATTTTACCACAACAACCATCACAACAAATGCCACTAAACAACTACAACAACCACCACCACCACAACGACAAAACTATAATTAAGGTATGAACTAAGCAGATTCGATATTTTTTCTTTGATGCCTACGTGCATGTCTTTGTGTTTGTCTGTGTGCATGTCTTTGTGTTTGTTTGTGTGTTTGTCTTTGTGGTTGTCTGTGTGCATGTCTTTGTGTTTGTCTGTGTGCATGTCTTTGTGTTTGTCTGTGTGCATGTCTTTGTGGTTGTCTGTGTCAATACTGGTGAATTGGGGGCCTAGTATTTAACAATTCACGGCTCATATCCATAGATTTTGGGTTCGATTCCCACACATCCGCGTAGTCTACATTTCTTACAGAGGAAATTGGCGCCACCGAAACAGCTTAAGTCCCGTGAAAAAACGTACGAAAGTTTTTTTTCTAACTGCTTGACCGGTTATGAAAAACGGTTACGATTTTATAAACTTTAGTTTTACGTGTGGATGTCTGTGTGGTTGTGTGTGCGGTTATCTGTGTGGTTATCTGTTTGGAGTGTGGATATTTGAATTTTGTCTATAAAGAATTGTAAGCTTAAAAAAACTGAAGTATGAAACAAACAAAAGTATAGTTTTTACAAACTTTTAAAAAGTTGCCACAACACATGCCACCCTGTCCACACACATGCAACACATAAACACACACAAACATATGCAACACATGAACACACACAAACATAAGCAACACATGAACACACACAAACATAAGCAACACATGAACACACACAAACATAAGCAACACATGAGCACACACAAACACAAGCAACACATGAACACACACAAACATAAGCAACACATGAGCACACACAAACATATGCAACACATGAACACACACAAACATAAGCAACACATGAACACACACAAACATAAGCAACACATGAACACACACAAACATAAGCAACACATGAACACACACAAACATAAGCAACACATGAGCACACACAAACACAAGCAACACATGAGCACACACAAACACAAGCAACACATGAACACACAAACATATGCAACAGCCTCACGACCACTGCATAAGTCGTGCTTGATGTCACGAAAAGATTCGCGAAATGCACAAAAATACTTGGCGTACAAACACGTACACAACCTGTCACCACACTTGCGAAACACATGTGTATACACACACATGTACATACACACACACACAAACACACACACACACACAAACACACACACAAACACACACACACAAACACACACACACAAACACACACACACACACACAAACACACAAACACACACAAACATCTTTTGATTGCTACATCTTCCGATATATCCAAGACTAAAATGATGAAAAGAGTAGTGAGTGGGTGTTCTTGTGATGTTGGTATCAGTGCTACAATTGAATTGGATTGCCGAGGAGGGATGCAAGATTGGAAAACTAATGGATGAAAAGTCGCCGGAAAGAAGTGGAAGAGTCAGAGGTGAATGAAACACAACTGCCCAGCGTGTGTGTAAGCAGGTGAGAAGATGAACTGGGAAGAGGGGATTAAGGAGAAACGTTGATTTCAGCGCCTATGCGGGAGGATGGTGTGTGTGGCAGAAGCAATGTTGCGTGATGTATTGGGAGTATTATGGGAGTTTTTAAGGCCAAGTAGAAGGGTCAATTCTCTGAGGAATTATCTTTGTGATTTTTTTGAGCGTGTGTGCTGTGGTGTGTGATGTGTAGTGGTGTGGTGTGTGCTGTGTAGTGGTGTGGTGTGGTGTCTGCTGTGCTGTGTAGTGGTGTGGTGTGCTGTGGTGGGGTGGGGTGTGGTGTGGAGTGGTGTGCTGTAATGTAATGTGTGGTGGAGTAGTGGGGTAGTGTAGTGTGGTGGAGTAGTGTTATGGTGTAGTGTGGTGGGGTAGTGTGGTGGTGTAGTGTGGTGGGGTAGAGTGGTGGTGTAGTGTGGTGGGGTAGAGTGGTGGTGTAGTGTGGTGGGGTAGAGTGGTGGTGTAGTGTGGTGGGGTAGTGTGGTGGGGTAGAGTGTGATGGAGTTGAAAGAAAAAGTAAAAGTTAACTCGAGAATACACCGCTTAAGAAAAGCTCATTTAAATGACAAAAATAGTGGTTCAAAAATCTCGAAAAGATTTTTTTCGTAAATGAAGAAATCTGCTTGAAGATTCAAATTTTAAAGATTCAGTGTTCTCTTAACTCAGCTGATTTTAAAACTTCCTTTGCTTCATTTATTCTAATGTTTTTGCTATTCTTCTCCATTTCTTCTACTTCATTTTCATTTTTCTCTCCTTTATCTCCCTTAAGACCACGTTGAAAGAACCAGGCAGGAGTCACACAAGACAGACATGGCACGCAATTGAGTCTCTTCCCAAGGGAGCATTTGTCAGCACAAGCAGCTAACTCGCAATCCAAGCATTCACAATGCCGCCGTGATGGTAGTAAAAGTTAATGTGGAGTTTCGTGTGGTGTGGTGTGAAAAGAGGTTGTGGTGTGGTGTGGTGGAGAGGTTGTGGTGTGGTGTGGAGATAGGTTGTGGTGTGAAGAGAGGTTGTGGTGTGGTGGAGATTGTGGTGTGGTGTGAAGAGAGGTTGTGGTGTGGTGTGGAGAGAGTATGTGGTGTGGAGTGTCAAGTAGTGGTCGTTGAAGTATAGGCTGTGGTGGTTGTAGAATGGTGTGTGGAATGTGGAGGTTGTGGAGTAGAGTGTGGAAGTTGTGGTGTGGAATGTGGAGGAGTGTTAGTCATAGAGTGTTGTGGTGTGGAGTGTGGAGGAGTGGTAGTCATAGAGTGTTGTGGTGTGGGGTGTGGAGGAGTGGTAGTGCACTGATGATGAAATGTTGAACGTAAAAATGGAGTAGGATAAATGTAGAGTGTGTTTAAAGATAGAATAGGCTTTGTGGATGAATAATCGATTATAAAAACTTATTAATGAATCATAAAGACATGTGACATAAATAAATGAAGTGGAATAAATTAAAAAAGATAAAGAGATTGATAATAAAAGGGTGTTAGAGAAATGGGAGAATAGATAAAAAACTGAAAATATGTGAAAATAAATAAATTATTATATGAATAAGAATTGATGGATGAATGACGAATGGATAGATGAATGATGGATGGATAGCTGAATGATGGATGGATAGCTGAATGATGGATGGATGGATGAATGAAGAACAAACAAAAGGGCTGAGAAAGCTTGCTGACGACGACGGTCACAGGCAAAACAGGCGTCTGCTCGAAGTCCAGAGTGGCACTCTCCCTCACACTCACCACCCCTGTCAGCATGTTTATCTGTGTGGTGGTTGACATAGTGGTGGTTGTTGTGATGGTGGTTGTCATGGTGGTTGTCATGGGGGTTGTCATGGTGGTTGTCATGGTGGTAGTTGTGATGGTGGTTGTCATGGTGGTTGTGATGGGGGTTGTCATGGTGGTTGTCATGGTGGTTGTCATGGAGGTTGTCATGGGAGTTGTCATGGTGGTTGTCATGGTGGTTGTAGTGATGGTGGTAGTTATTGGCGCTTGTCATGGTGACTTAATGCTAATGGGAATTATATCTTTGAAAATAGGATGAAAACGACAGATAAATAATGAGAGAGAATTATTAATGATGCTGAGAGATGAAGTGGAAGATGATGAAGATGACACGACTGGTGTAAGTGATAAAAACTGTTTTGATTTAAATAATAATGATGATGATGATGATGATGGTGATGATGACGATGATGATGATGATGTCAACGATGATGATGATCGTAGGAACTCACCTCTAGAAGTTCTGGCTCAGGGGCCTTGAAGGTGAAGGTCATTCTGAAGGGTGTCTCCCCTGCACGCACCCTCCACAACTCCCCCCTACTGTTCTCCGCCACCGTCACCACCTCTGCTCCCTTCGCACAAACAACATTCGAGCTGTGCTCGTCGTTTTCGTTGTAGTTGTGGTTGTTGTAGTTGTGGTTGTTGTTGTAGTTGTTGTTGTTGTTATAGGGATAGTTGTTGAAGTTGTTGTTGTTATGGGGGTAGTTGTTGTAGTTGTTGTTGTTGCTATCGTTGTGGTTGTAATGAAAGTTTTTGTCGTAGCTGTAGCTGCAGCCACACGTTAGCAAGAGCTGAAGGACAAAAATTGAAACATTCATTTCCAACTTACAATTGTTCAAATGTTAAAGAGTTCCCAATGCGAGCACACTTTCCCAGCTTTAAGCAGTCATTTTTGGCATGTCAAGAAAGCCGTATGATCATGACCTTTTGTCATCAGCACCGTCATCATCAGTATCCTGGTCATCATCAGCACCGTCATCATCATAGTCCTCATCTTCATTTTTAATATTTTATTTTTCACCTAGATTTAAAGAGCACCTGCCACATAGAACAATCAGCCTTTCTTTGGAATCATCATTTCATTTCCACCTCTCACTAGTCCTGCAGAAGGCAATACAATACAAGACGATGTTGCACAGAATACACGATGCAAAGCAATCGGAAAAGATGCGAGCGTATTCTCACGCGGCCACCAAACCATTGGAACACGTGTTCTTCCTCCTTATAAAGCCTTTCCACTCGCCATCTTCTTCTCTTCTTCTTCCTCACTCTCTTCCTCACTCTCTTCCTCCTCTTCTTCTTTTCTTCTTCTTCTTCTTTCTCTCTCTCTCTCTCTCTCTCTTTTGATAATCGAAACTTGCTTCTCGTCTTCTTGTTCCTTCTGCTCTTTCCTATTGCCATCTTTTCTGTGTTTCATAATCTTCATTACTTTTCCGTTTTCATCTCTTTTTTTTCATCATTTTTTCATTCTTCTTTTTCATCTTTTTTCTCATTTTTTCTTTTTCATCTCTTCTTTCTCATCCCTTCTTTTTCCTCTTTTCTTTTTCATCTCTTCTTTTTCATCTCTTCTTCTTCATCTCTTCTTCTTCATCTCTTCTTCTTCATCTATTCTTTTCAATCTCTTCTTTTTCATCTCTTCTTTTTCATCTCTTCTTTTCCATCTCTTTTTTTCATCTCTTCTTTTTCATCTCTTCTTTTTCATCTTTTCTTTTTCACTCATTTTGTTTTTATCATCTTCTTCTAATTTTCTTTCCATTATTTTATTTTTTCCAACCTCATTTCTTCGTTTTCTTTTGCTTGAAACGCATGCATCTCCTAATCCAAACAGCGTAGAAGAGTCCTCAAGCCATCAAAAAGGTGTTCTTGTGGCGACTTCTCCGAAACATTGCGTGCGAGTGTTGGCGCACAAAAGTGGCTTTTAAAATATTTTTCATTTTAGAAAATATTCTTAACTTTTATGGGATACTTTTTTTATTATAATCAATAATAATTAATAATAATCTAATTAAATAATAATTAATAATACTCAAATTAAATAATAATTAATAATACTCAAATTAAATAATAATTAATAATAATCTAATTAAATAAGAATTAATAATAATCTAATTAAATAAGAATTAATAATAATCTAATTAAATAAGAATTAATAATAATCTAATTAAATAAGAATTAATAATAATCTAATTAAATAAGAATTAATAATAATCTAATTAAATAAGAATTAATAATAATCTAATTAAATAGTAATTAATAATAATCTAATTAAATAATAATTAATAATAATCTAATTAAATAATAATTAATAATAATCTAATTAAATACTAATTAATAATAATCTAATTAAATACTAATTACTAATAATCTAATTAAATAATAATTAATAATAATCTAATTAAATAATAATTAATAATAATCTAATTAAATAATAATTAATAATAATCTAATTAAATAATAATTAATAATAATCTAATTAAATAATAATTAATAATAATCTAATTAAATAATATTTAATAATAATCTAATTAAATAATAATTAATAATAATCTAATTAAATAATAATTAATAATAATCTAATTAAATAATAATTAATAAAGATCTAATTAACTTCTTTCGAGTCGCACCGACTGCACCTGCCACTGCTTGCCTTAGTGAACTTGCAATCTCCTCAAACGACAACTTATCGTCGTCGTTCCAGAACCGATCGGAGACTCCCCTCTCAATTAAAGTTCGCCTTCTACACACACGTTAATCATGACGGGGAATTTATTGAGGTTATTTCTTTAATAATTTTTTGCATTTTTAAAAATCAATTTTTAAATTTATTCCCATTGAATTTAATGCTAGTTTTTTTTCTTGATTATAATTGGTCGATTTTTCATATACTTCGTTTTTTAAAGACAACCTTGCTAAATTTTTGTGTGTTTTCTTTAAGTATATTTTCTTCTTCATTGACATTGTATATTATCTTCAAAAAAGATTTTCAGCTTGAGAAACGCGTGTACCTATTTAAAGCTTTCTAATATTAAAGACTCTTAGCATTTAACTGTATAATCCACCAATTCTAATTCTAACTATTTCATTTTAATGACCATTTTTATTTTTACCGATTTTTTTTCAAATATTTAAAATTTTGAACTTTTTTGTAAGTGTTTTTGAATGAAGCAATTAAGTTGAACTACTTTTATTGCGGCAATTTTCTTCATCCTCAGCATACGATTAACTTTGGCCTCATTAAAAAATGGTTCAAAACTATATTTTTAATAACAAAAATTTAAAATATATAAACAAAAGATATAAATTTTTAATAATAAATTTATCAATAAATCAATATAATATGTATAAATATAATAATTATAAATAGTTATTATAATTACAATTGTAATAAATTTTACTAATTTCTACTACTACCACTACTATCATGAATTTTTTTTATACAAAACTAAATATTCAAAAGCCTTTCTGAAAACTTCAATCCCTCTTACAGTCCCTCCTCATGTGATATGAATACAAAGAGACGCATGAACGAAGACAATTGCAATACATTCGGTTTGCTTTGATTTATGAAGTTCCTGTTAACTTTTCATCTTTGAAAATTATGGCAAAGATGACTCACTTTTTATGGCATTGTTTTTCCAGTCTTGTCGAAAACTTGAAGTCTTGAAGAGGCTTCTGAAACCAATTTGAGAATTCAGGTCTTAAACTGAGGTCCCTTTTTATCTAGAAACCGAGAATTTGCAGAGAAACTTAAATAAATAAAAAATTTAATCAAAATTAAGTAAAAAAAATATTGAAAAACTTCACATTTAATATAGTTCAGTGAGACGATGCCACGAATCATGTATTGAAAATTCTCGAAAATATAAAAAATAATGAATTCCTATGATTTCGACTTCAAAAAGTCTGGCTTCTCGGCAACAAGAGATATGGAATGAACTGTTGCTCAGATATAACCAAAAAAAATTATCTTTTGTGAAACCTTTTTTTTCATTTTTTTATCAACTTCTTTCCTCCATCTTCATCTCAGAACTTCTCCAAAAACCCAGACACCACTCCTATCTCTATCTTCACTGCCACAAACCACGCCACAATCAGTCACATCGTCCCAACTACCATTAACTATCCCTTTTACCACTACCTCTATCACCGGTATTAACAATATAACATTCGTTCTCACAACCAACAAAACGTTTTTGCGCCTTTGAAGAAATGTCAAATAAAAGAATGCCTGGGTATTATGAATTCGATTGAAACACAAAATCTTGCATTTTTTTCATTTATTTATTGAATCACCAAACACATCATCCGTTAATAATTCCTGAATCATCTCCCTTTCACCACCATTGCACCGCAGTCATCCCAAAGCAAATCCTCCACACCTACTGCTTCAGTCGCATCTTTCTTGCCCCAGTATGAAGGATGCCACTTTCTGAGCGGTTGATTATGAAACTAATTTTTCTAATTATTATTTGTTGAATAGAATTATTGGAAATACACATCAGTTGCTTGCTTCGGCGCTCTATTGAATAATAATAATCATCATCATCATCATCAATATTTCAAACAATATTTACAGTGACTGAAATAGATGAGGCTAATTAAAGGAATAATTAGTGTCAGAGCTAAAAAAAACTTTCCCACTTTTCCTCGACACCAAGCCACCTGCAGCGACCCACGACGACGATTCTCTGGTGGCTTTGGCGTCACTGGAGGAGTTCTCTGTTTTAAAGATTAAACATTAAAATATTTAAATGTTTAAACATTTAAATTTTTAATTTTCAGAACCAAAATTGAATAAATTCTATCGTTCGAAGGATGATTTTTCCCTAAATGTCTCAAGCAATGACGTTGATCAAACAGCCAGACAGTGTTAGAAGAGAAGACATCTATTCGAACGATTTATTTATATAAATTAATTGTTAATGACAATTTATTTTGTGTTGTTAGACTATTCTTTCAACTTCAATTGATAATAATTCGTTTATCTGTGGTTCAAATTATATAAAAAATGAGTCGCCAGATTATAAAACTAGATTCATTTTATCCATAAACTTGTATGAACTAAACTATAATTCTTCTATCAACTTTAAATCCGTTTTTGAATTTCTTTTTAGATCTAAAAACTGAAATACCATCTACACTTTTGAAGCGTTATTATTTACAGTGACTGAGATAGATGAGGCCAATCAAAGGAAAAAATAATGTCAAAGCTAAAAAAAAATTTTTTTATGTTTTGCGCCTCTAAATCAAAGAAATTTATAAAAACTAATTTACTTTATGATAAAAAACGTTTAAATGAGAATTTTTATGGAACGCCGTTATCATTGAGTCAAAAAACAAAATACCTTCGAGTACCCTTGTGGCTTTTACCGGCTCTATTGATTGTAATGTAACATTTTAATTATATTTTTATTCACTACAAAATTATTTGACTGATATATTTAAGTAAATTTAATAATTTCATTATCAATGAAGTATTTGATAAATTTCAAAGAATTTAAGATTTGGTCCACATAAATACTGTTAGCAACACCCACTTAGGTTCCACATTCCTATTCGGTCCAGTTAGACCTAAAGTGTATAAACGTTTATTTCATGAGTTTGACCACTCAGTTCCACATTTTCTTACTAAAAAACTATTTTTCGTCTAAAAACATACCAATTATTTATTTTAAATTAGTTTAAAAATAATTTTGCATGCAAATCGACGCGCCTTTACTGTAGGATCAGCTATGTACCTAAGGTACCGAAAAAATAATTTAAAGAATTCCTTATCAGGAATTTAAAATATTTTATTATAATTTCAGAATAAAACGATTTTAATGTCAATTTTAAATCGGCAATGTTTTTGTTTACATTGGTGATGTGTTTGTTTACCTTTTGATGCAATTTAAAAAGAAGATTTTTATTCATTTTATTAAATTAATAGTAAATCAGTTGAAAAAGAATAACACTGAAATCTTTAAAAAAACACATCAAATCTCAGTTGTTAACAAAGCAAGAGGAGTTCACAAACGAAAGCTTCCATTCCAGAACTTTCAGTCTTCTCCTGCTTTAACACTTGCTAACTTCCCCATTGTTAGCATTGTTAGCATTGTTAACATTGTTAGCATTGTGAGCATTGTTAACATTGTTAGCATTGTTAGCATTGTTAACATTGTTAGCATTATTAGCAGTGTTAACATTGTTAGCATTGTTAGCAGTGTTAACAGTTTTACTTTTAGTTTTCTTGGCGGTCTTGGGGGAGGTGAAGGCATTTAGGAATGGCGAAAGAACCGACCTGAAAGAAGACTGCCTCCTTACGTCAGTGACGTTGTTTCGTTCCTGATGATGATGATGATGATCATCGTCATGGAGATGAAGGCCAGATTGCAACTGGGTTCTGTTCTCACCTACTACACTGCTTTTACCCTCGCTATAACCATCATTATCATCACCCTTCCCACCATCATTATCATCACCCTTCCCACCATCATTACCATCACCCTTCCCACCATCATTATCATCACTTTTCCCACCATCATTATCATCAACACCCTCATGACCATTCTCTACATGCCCACCACCATTACCATCATCACCATCATCATCATTTCTGCCGTTTTGATGATGATGATGCAGGAGACGAAGATCATTATCGACAGCGACCAGACGACACTGTTCTTCAATATTGGGCATACTGCTGACTGTGTTTTTCATGTTGTTGTTGTTTTTGTTATTTTTGCTGTTGATGTTGGTAGTAGTAGTAGTAGTAGTAGTAGTAGTAGTAGTAGTAGTAGTAGTAGTAGTAGTAGTAGTAGTAGTAGTAGTAGTAGTAGTAGTAGTTGTTGTGTCGTTGTAGTGGAGCTTGTTGTTGTTGCCTTGTTGGAAGAGGTTGAAGAGGGGGCTTTTTGAGGGTCTGAAGAGATGTGGGGTGGTCAGCACCTGGGGGTGATGATGATGATGATGCTGCAGATGATGATGATGATGCTTATTTAATTATTTAATATAATGGTGGCGGTAAAGTTGTTATCACCTGTATGTCCTCTTTCTTGATCTTCCTCCCCAATGCCCTGCCCAAAGAACCCTGTAGCGATGATGATGGTTATGATGATGATGATGGTGATGATGATGATGATGATGATGATGATGGTGATAATGACAATGGTGTGATGATAAAGTGATAATGATTATGTTATTGAAGTGATTGGGGTGATAGTAGTAATGATGATAGAATTAGAATGATTATGGAGATAAACATGATCATGTGATAGGGTGATGATGGTAATAGTAGTAGTGATGACAAATATGAGATTGTTGATAGTAGTAGTGATGACAAATATGATGATGTTGATAGTAGTAATGATGACAAAGCCCTCACTCACTTTGAAACTCAAAGAAGCGGATCTCTTACTAGAAAACAAATCCTGGTAGAAAACTGCGGATGGGGGTTGCGCTGATGATGATGGTGGTGATGCTGATGATGATAGCGGTAGTGCTGATGATGATGATGATGATGAATTTTTATTCGAATCAGGTTTTGAGGTTTTTCTGGAGATGGAAGCTCTCCTCAACTTCTTCCACTCTTTCAGGCCAGGCAACCTCACTTTAGAGCACTTGCACCTGAGGTCGTGGTGGTGTGGGAGGGTAGTGTACTCATTCGTCCCCGCCAGACAATAGTAGTGGTGTTTTCAAGTTAAGTCGTGCCGTATAGGGTGGTTTGGTGTGGTTTTGAGATGCTTGCGATGGTGATAGCGATGTAAAAGTGCTAAACTAAAGTTTAGTGCATTAGGTTGCGGGTGTGGCTGGTGGGGTGCGGAATAGCATTTTAAATGTGGACTGAATGAGTATTCTACAAATGGATGTGTTCAAGTGTGGTACAGTAGTGGTTTTGTTGGCTTAGTACTGTACAGAAAGTTTACAAAAGTGTACGGCAAAGTCAAAATGATGTTGAAATCATTAAAAGAACCTAGTTTCATGGAAGACACTTTTGAACTCAGTGTTGAGGTGTCTGTGTGAATGGGGTAATGATGATGATGATCATGGTAATGATGATGATCATCCTGGTAATGATGATGATCACCGTCACCTCACTGCACTAAATGTTGTACATCAGTTTACATCACGGCTCTTCTTTACCTCCCATCAAAACACCAAAACACACCCTTAAACCGAATAACTCCACCACCAGACACAACTGCACTGAAACACAGTAAAAAACAGTTTTAGGATGCACGCAACAGAGTAACAGTGCCTGATAAGGAGGGGTTTGTGCGAAGGGATGTGCAGTTGGGCTGCTAGGAAATTGGCATCGGCCTTTTGATGTAGACACAACAAGGCCCCGTGCACCCCTGACTCCTTTAAGCCTTCTGCGTACTCCTGTGTGTGTGTGTGTGTGTGTGTGTGTGTGTGTGTGTGTGTGTGTGTGTGTGTGTGTGTGTGTGTGTGTGTGTGTGTGTGTGTGTGTGTGTGTGTGTGTGTGTGTGTGTGTGTGTGTGTGTGTGTGTGTGTGTTTATGTGTGTGTGTGTGTGTGTTTTTGTGTGTGTGTGTGTGTGTGTGTGTGTGTTTGTGTGTGTGTGTGTGTGTGTGTGTGTGTGTGTGTGTGTGTGTGTGTGTGTGTGTGTGTGTGTGTGTGTGTGTGTGTGTGTGTGTGTGTGTGTGTGTGTGTGTGTGTGTGTGTGTGTGTGTGTGTGTGTGTGTGTGTGTGTGTGTGTGTGTGTGTGTGTGTGTGTGTGTGTGTGTGTGTGTGTGTGTGTGTGTGTGTGTGTGTGTGTGTGTGTGTGTGTGTGTGTGTGTGCACCCACCCCTAGGTCGATGCTTTTTACCCACCGGCTCACATCCTCACTCGTCCACACCAAACAATCGTATGGTGATGATGATGATGGTGATGATGATGATGGCGATGAAGATGCCGAGATTGGTAATGATGTTAATGTATAGGTTTTCGGACAGAGGGGTAAGTTAGGGGGTGATGAGGGAGATGATGATGATGATGGTGAGTCAGAGGGTTGGATGGAGAGGGGGCTGTTGTAGTAGGGCAGGTGGATGTCCATTGAGTGCTCGTTGAGTCTTTTTCTTGTTTCTAAGAGCTGTGTAGGTGTGTGTGTGTGTGACCAGATGGAATACACACACATGAACATACAAACATATACAAAAACACACACAAACAAACCTATACACACACACACACACACACACACACACACACACACACACACACACACACAAACACAAACACACACACAGACATACATACACAAACACACACACCTCTCTGTCACATGAGAGCATCTTGAGTAGTTGTACAGCAGTGATGATGGAGAGAACGTGATTTGGGGAGGAAATGTTGAAAAAGAGAGAGAGATCGTGAGGAGTGAGTGAGAGAAGGAGGGGTAGATCGATCAGATTGTTCTGGAAAGTGGATGAGTATTGGGGAAGGCCGATGGAGGAAAGCCATGTAGTGGTGAGCCAAGAGGGAGAGAGGGATGAAGGAGGGGAGAAGGGGTTGGTTCTGGGGGAGGGGGGGGTGTGGAAGGGGTGATGAGTAAGCAGTGCTTTGGATAGGTGGGTGAAGGGTTGAAAGATTTGTTGAATAAATTAGTTAATAAATAGATTGAAGCTAGAATAAATTAGTTGGGTGGTAAATGGGTGAATTGGTAGATCAATAGATGGATTGGAAGTCAAATTTGATGCATGGGTGCATGGATGCATGGATGCATGGATGCATTGATGCATGGATAGATGGATGAATGAATGAATAACACACTTGAGCAACTGCAGAGCAAGGATGATCTTGCGCGCGTGGAGAGGGGAGCGGAAGTGGAGGGCGGAGTTCAACTCCTTCTCACTCATCGACTGAAGCACTTTCCCGCTCTTTATATTCTCGACACACGCCTGCCGGTAACACTCCATGCCCAGACCCTCCTCCAGCCAACAAACCACGTGACAAGCCCTCCAATCAGCCATCGGGGTCTTGAGCACTTCTTGTAGAGACGTGTTGTGATTGGTCGAGGTGGTTGTCATGGTTTCGAGGGAAACTGTCCGACTTTTTAAGGAGCTTTTAGAGTCGGTTGTGTTGTCGTTATTTTTGTTGCTGTTGTTGGTGATGGTGTTGGTGTTGTTGGTGGTGGTGTTGTTGTTGTTGGTGGTGGTGTTGGTGCTGTTGGTGGTGGAGTTTTTGCTGTTGTTGTTGGTGGTGTTTTTGTTGTTAGTGGAAGTGTTGGAGTAGTTTTCGTTGTTGTTGATAAGGCTGTTGTTATTGTTGGTGGAGTGGTTGTCGAAGCTCACATGGTTGTTGTTGTTGCTGCAAGTGTTGATGTTGAAGAGGTTGTTGTACATGTCACAGAACTTGTTGGCATCAGAGGGGTTGCAGTTGACCATCTCCAAGGTTTCAATCACGTGCTTCTTAAGTTCAAGGTCAGAGGTCAATGACGTCACTTGGTCACGTGATGTCTGCAACAACCTTTCGAGTTCTTCTTTTTCTTCCTTCCTTCTTTCCTTCTCTTCGATCAGCTGTGGAGTTGAGATGCATCTGCAGTCACTTCCAAATTGTTCATTATCAACTTCCCATTCAGCTGCTCATTCATTTATTTACTCATCCATTCATCATTCATCCATTCACTCTTCATTTACTCATCCATTCACCATTCATCCACTCATCCATTCATCCATTCACCCTTTATCTACTCATCCACTCATCCATTCACCATTCATCCACTCATCCATTCATCCATTCACCCTTTATCTACTCATCCACTCATCCATTCATCATTCATCCACTCATCCATTCATCATTCATCCACTCACCTCTTTCAAAATGCCCTCACTATCACAAATCTTCTCCTCAAAATCTCTCACCATTTCTTTCATTTCTTCTTCTTTTCTCTCCATATGTTCATATGATCTGATGATGATGATGATGATGATGATGATGATGATGAAGATGATGATGATGATGATGATGATGATGATAATAATAATAATAGTTTAATGGTGATAAGGGCTCTATGATGATGATGATGTTTTCATGGTGATGATGAGAGTGGTTATGATAATAATGATGCTAATAACAATTATGATGCTTTGGATACTGAGGATGGTGGAGATGATGGTGAGGTTAATAAAGATGATGATAATGATGATGATGATAATGATGATGATGATAATGATGATGATGATAATGATGATGATGATGATGATGATGATGCACCTCTGAAGCTTCTCCAGCAACTCCTGTCTCAGTAATTCTTGTTGCGAAACCAAGTCTTCCAGATCTGAAAAATGATGATGATGATGATGATGATGATGATGATGATGATGATGATGATGATGATGATGATGATGATGATGATGATGATGATGATGATGATGATGATGATGGGGGTGAATGATTATATTGATGATAATTGGTGATGATTTTGATGATAAGGATGATGATGAAAATGATGTTTCTGATAACGATTTTGATGATGATAAAGGCGCTTCTGATGATAATTTGAGGATAATTATGTTGCTGATTATTTTATAACAAATACACAAGAAAAGTTTTTTTAAATGCTCATCAAATACATTTAATGTGGTCGACCGCCTTGTTCAACTTCTCCTTCACTTCTTCTAGTTCCCCTGACTCTTCCACCACACCTGCTTCTTCATCATCATCATCATCATCACCGTCGTTAGCATCATTATCATCATCTTTTTCTTCTTTTTCATCTTTTTCTCCATCTTGCTTGGTTTCATTCTCATTAGCATCTTTCTTTTCTTTGTTAAAACTGCAATCATTATCATCAGCATCACCTTTTTTATCATCTTCATCATCACCTTCATCATCACCATCATCATCATCGTAATTATATTTTTTGACTTCATCATCATTATCCACATTAATTTGGTCACTGTAATTAGTAGGAACATCATCATTATCAGCATCACCATTATCAGCAGCATCATCATCATCAAGAGCAGCAGCATCATCATCCTCATCAGGAGCAGCAGCATCATCATCAGGAGCACTACTGCAATTTCCTCCCACTGCAACCTCCTTTCGCTTCTGCATTTCATTGACCTCTTTATAGCTTGTTTGCGGATCATCATCATCACCGCCGTTATCATCATCATCACCACTTTTCCCATCATCTTCATCACCGTTATCATCTTCAATACCACACTTTATCTCATCTTCATATTTTCCACCATTACCAAAACCATTAACTTCATCATCATCATTATCACCCACACCATTCTCCTTTTTATCAGCATTACCACCATCATCCTCATCATTTTCAACCTCATCAGCATCATCATCATCACCACCACCACCATCATCATCATCGTCACCACCACCATCATCATCATCATCACCTTCATTACAAACTATCTCTTCTATGCAAGTTTCCAGATATTGAGAAAATTTTGGTAATGGTGATGATAATGATGATGATGAGTGTGGTGATGATAATGATGATGATGAGTGTGGTGATGATAATGATGATGATGAGATTGGTGCGGGTGGTGGTGGTGGTGATGATACCCGTGATGGTTGAAGTGATGATGTGCGTATGGGTGTGAGTGGTGAAGATGGGGAAGGGGAAGGGGAGGATGATGATGAAGGTGGTGGCGGTGGGGGTAGTGAGAATGATCTAGTTGAAAGGCTTAGAAAAAGAGGTGGTGTAGGGGGTGGTAAATCGAACAAAGAAGGTGGTGGAGGTGGTGGATAAGGTGGGGGAGGTGGTGATAGTGAAGATATTAAAGATGGCGGGGGTAGTGGTGGTGGTGGTGGAGGAGGGTATGGTGGAGGAGGAGGTGGTTTTGTAACAAAAGCTTGAACCCCTCCACTCTTTCCATCCATCTTTCGAGTTCTCCTTCCATCCCCAACAGTAGTTTCAATACCATTTCCATCATCATTACCACCACCAATATCATCATTATCATTACCACCATCATTATCATCACCATCATCATCTGTGGCAAGCAGTTTGAATATTTTGTATCGTTGCAAAAGCGGAACTGAGTATTGCATTGGTGGTTGAAGGATTGAGTCATCACCATCATCATCATCATCACCATCATCACCATCATCATCATCATCATCATCATCATTATCATCACTACCTCTTGCATCATCATTACTTCCACCTCCATCATCATCACCTCCACCTCCATCATCACCACCTCTAGCATGATATTCATCAATTCTAGCTTTATTATTATTAACAACCACACCATTATCACCATCTCCAACACCATTATCACCATCTCCAACACCATTATCATAATTTCCAACATCATCATCATCATCATGCCAACTTTGAAAGGTGTTGCTGCTTTCTTGACAGCCAATGCTATCATGACATCTCATTTTGCCGTCATCATCATCAGCGACATTAGTAGTAGTGTAAGTACTATAAATACTAGTATTATTAATATAAGTACAATCAAAATAAATATTAGTAGTATTAGTGAAAGCAGAAGTACTAGCAGTATCTGAACTTAATGACGATTTGTGGATTGCTTCTATTTCATTCATTTTGTATTTGTTGTTTTTGTTGTTGTGATGATGCAATAGTGTTGATGTTGTTGTAGTGTCGTTGTATGATGTCGTGGTTGTTGTATTGTTTTCGTATAAAATTGTTGTAATGGTGTTGTTGTGAGATGTTGATGATGTTGCTGCATTTGTTGCTGTATTGCTGTGTGATGTTTCTGATAATGAAGTGTTGCTGTTGGGTGATGTTGTTGTTGATGAAGTTGTTGCTGTTGTTGAAGTTGTTGTTGTTGGTGAAGTTGTTGTTGGTGTTGATGATGTTGTTGTTGGTGATGTTGTTGCAGTTGAGTTGCTAGCTTTATTGACTTTGTTTCGTCGCTTTCTCAAAACATTTCTTGCGCCACCCATCTGTCATCATCATTATCATTATCATCATAATCACCAGCATCATCATTATCATCCTCATCACCAGCATCATCATCATCATCATACTTACCTCTCATCTTTTAGTTAATTCACAGCATCATCATCTTTCTTAGAAAGTTTTTCAAACTGTAGTGCAAGGAATAGTTCACACATACACACACACACACACACGCACACACATACACACACACACACACACGCACACACACACACACACACACACACACACACACACACACACACACACACACACACACACACACACACACACACACACACACACACACACACACACACACACACACACACACACACACACACACACACACACAAACACACATACATACACTCACACACACAAACAAACAAACTCGCACGCAATGTTAAAGTTTTGAGAAGTTAAATTTCTGGCTGATTGCTTGTTAAGTTTGCAAGAGGATGTGCATTTGTGGGCGTGTGTGCGTGTGTGTGTGTGTGTGTGTGTGTGTGTGTGTGTGTGTGTGTGTGTGTGTGTGTGTGTGTGTGTGTGTGTGTGTGTGTGTGTGTGTGTGTGTGTGTGTGTGTGTATGTCTGTGTGTTTGTGTGTGTGCGTGTATGTGTGTGTGTGTATGTGTGTGTGTGTGTGATTGTGTGTGTATGTCTGTGTGTTTGTGTGCGTGTATGTGTAAGTATGTGTGTATTAGTGTTTAATATGTGTGTTTGTAGGAAAAAGCTTCAAAATAACTGCTTAAGACATCATGAAGAAAGGTCAAGAACATCTAAGAACTTTTGAAAGTCTACCAAGAAGAACCACTTTAAGAGCGGATGGAAGAAGCTTTACTGAGTGATAATTGGCAACAAAAAATATTAAAATCATGAGATATCATATATCAAACAATGAGGTGGATTAAAATATGATATTAAATATCATCTTCGTGAATTAACAGATGCAGTAAGATGGATGCTCTGAGAAGGCTGGTAACCGTAATGAGTGTGTTTATGTGTGTGTGTGTCTTTGTGTCTTTGTGTGTGTGTGTGTGTGTGTGTGTGTGTGTGTGTGTGTGTGTGTGTGTGTGTGTGTGTGTGTGTGTGTGTGTGTGTGTGTGTGTGTGTGTGTGTGTGTGTGTGTGTGTGTGTGTGTGTGTGTGTGTGTGTGTGTGTGTGTGTGTGTGTGTGTGTGTGTGTGTGTGTGTGTGTGTGTGTGTGTGTGTGTGTGTGTGTGTGTGTGTGTGTGTGTATGTGTGTGTGTTTAATTTACAGGTGTGTGAGTACTCAAAAAAGCTGGTTTATTGTTTTATGAACTGGTTTGGTGGTTGATAAGAAGTCGTTCAAGGTTTAAGCAGCAGCATGGAAGTGGTTTTGCCTTACAGACTGACTTTCACACACAAACAACACTTTCCATAATTCGAAGTTCTTACAAATAATCAAACATTAGAAACTTTATTGGGTACGTGCATGAGAGTTGGATGCAAATGATAATCTTAAATGTCCCCTCCAAGGCTGTAAAGTGGAGTCAATCACTGCTCGACAGAACCCTCTTGGTCAGACTGAACTCAAATGGTCTTCACGTAAAATAACAAATGAATTAGGCCGAGTCAAGCCAAACTACTGCTCGCCTCATTATTATTCAATCTCTCATTCTTTCATTAATCTCAACTGCATTGCTTGGGAGATTGACGACTGTTTCAAATTTAATTGAATGTTTAATTGAACACTATAAGAAGAGAAAGAAAAAAATTAAAAAAAGAAAATTCCTAAGCTGTCTTTAAAGCAATGCCAAATAAAATCTGTGTAGTTTCTTAAATCTAGATATCTTAATTATACTCAATTAATGTTAATTGATTTAATGTTAATTGATTTAATGTTAATTGATTTAATGTTCATTTATTTAATCACAGTTTTTCCAATCCACGTGCCACTCCATGCAACCCATACAGACGATCATTACCTGAATGGTGCTGATGACTTTTCCAAGAGTTCTTCTCAAGGGAGACTTTGCTTATCACTTCTTGATCAGACGTCACTTCTGTATCACAACAAAGGCATGTATTGTATCAATTTGTTGTATAAATTTTTAATGAGTTGTTGTTCGATCCGCAATACAAACCGCTATACAAACCATTAGTGATTGATTGATTTTTTGTATCTATTATGACTAATTCACTTTTTTTAGTGTTTTTATTTTGAAATCAAGTGCTCTTGAATTTATTAAAAAGCGATGTTTAAATTCATTTGATTGATTGGTGGGACTGCATTTATCATTCATACTTCCAAACTGCCACACCCACCTTCAGAGTGACCAAGTCAGCGCAAAATCCTTCAAGATCTCTTCAACGTTTCCTCTACAAGTATAAAAAGGAAGAAATATACAGATATACATATATACAATGTATATATTATATATAGAAACCAATAAACCCACATATATGTATATATATATACATTTAAAAAAACATAAAGATACATAGAAAATGTACACAAATGTATATACAAAAATAAACACACACACATATACAGACAAAAATAAACACAAACACATATACAGACAAAAATAAACACACACACACATATACAGACAAAATTATACATGCACGATGATGCAATCCAGCATGCATCTTCCATAACAGGTATGATGGAGCGGTGTTGAAACAGTTGGAGTAGTTGAAACAGGCAATCTACAGAGTGACTTTTCCAGAGCTGAGAACTCTTTTAAGGCCACAAAACCCCAGCTGAAGGCACGCAACATAGCTTACAAAACTCAGACCTAGACGGACCCTTGGTTTGGTTAGATGGAGGGGGGTCAATGGTTTAAGAACGATTGGTTTGGTTAGATGGAGGTGGTCGATGGTCTAAGAACGATTGGTTTGGTTAGATGGAGGGTGGTCGAGGGTTTAAGAATGATTGGTTAGATGGAGGGTGGTCGATGGTTTAAAAATGATTGGTTTGATGGAAGGTGGTCGATATTTTAAGAAAGGTGAGTTTTGGTTGTGGTGGATTGGAAGGGGAATTTGGAAAGAATAGATTCACCGTGCGACGCCCAGATACGCAGGCATTGCTTAAATGATGATTCAACCTACCTGTTAAAGAAAGGAGAGAAATGGTTTCAAAACTGCAGCTCTGACCGCACCCAATCAACTCAAAGAAATTTTAAAAGTCTGCTTTCTTTCTTTCCATTAAAATTCGCATAAATGATTTTTTTAAAAGATTTACGATGAAATTAATCCGCCAGAAAAAGCAATTTAAGGACTTACATCGACAGCGCCGCCATAACAAGACACTCGTCGACAAAATGTCACAAACCTGCGTTGAACTACCCCAGTGAGGATGCCTTGGTTCATTGAGACCACTCCCTTCATTAGTTTTGGGAAAAGGATCGTGTCTAAACATTACGGGTGTCCGAACAATCGGGTATTTTACTTTAAATCAATTGTATATTTAACATACTGTACATTTTATATATTGGTCTTCAAACCTTCTTTGGTTTGCACGATCTTAAAAACACAAAAATGATGTATTTCAATGCAATATTGTGTCGGCGTGGTTCCAGGAACTTGCGAAGATTTGACGATATTCGACGCAAGGCGCAGGCAAAACATGGAGGAATTAAATGGATTCGGAAGTTAAGCTGTCCAGCGTCCTTGCACACAAGTGCCAGCAAGAAGCTTTCTGCTAAATCATTCAAACGAAACAATCGATTTGGTTAAAAAAATAACTGCGTATGTGATAGTAATATATGAAGCGATGCAGAAGATGATTATTTAAGTTGGAGTGACCGCCTGCTTGCCTTTATGCTTCGATGAAATGAAGGAATCAATTGCCAGGAGTTAAAGCTAAGAAATGGAAATATAAGAGCGATAACTTATACTAATTTGGTACGACACCCTCAACCACCACCATCCTCCTCAACCACCCACATCACAATCACACCAAGACACCCTTAACGCACAACTCCATCACACAACAAGACCACTCGCCAACCAAACCAAACGCACCACACTCCCACCATCATCTCAGCGAGACTGACCGCTAGTTCGCGTGTTGCACTCGCTTGGAGAGGGCTGACGCGAGGTCGTTTTGGAGCACGCGCTTACGCTTCGTCTCTTCGCTGCTCTGGGTGCTTCGCAGGCCGTTCACGATGTCCTTCGTCTTGCCGAAGTAAATGTCGTTCAGCGTGTTGCGTATCTTGTTCTCCATCTCCTGTGCGGGTTGTTGGGTGGTGCTCAGGTGAAGTTGGTTGTGATGTGGATGATGGTAGTGATAATGACGATGATGACTATCAATTATTGATTCTTCGGAACAAAAACTACTACTAATACTGCTACTGCTGCTACTACTACAACTAGTACAACTAGTACTACTACTACAACTACTACTACTACTACAACTACTACAACTACTACTACTACAACTACTACTACTAGTAATACTACTAATACTACTAATACTACTACTACTACAAATACTACTACTACTACTACTACTACTACTACTACTACTACTACTACTACTAGTACTACTACAACTCTTACTACTACTACTACTACTACTACTACTACTACTACTAATACTACTGCAACTACTACTAATACTACTGCTACTACTACTACTACTACTACTACTAATACTACTACTACTACTACTACTACTACTAGTACTACTGCAACTACTACTAATACTACTGCTACTACTACTACTACTGCAACTACTACTAATACTACTACTACTACTACTACTACTACTACTACTACTACTACTACTACTACTACTACTACTACTACTACTACTACTACTACTAATACTACTGCAACTACTACTAATACTACTGCTACTACTACTACTACTGCAACTACTACTAATACTACTGCTACTACTACTACTACTAATACTACTACTACTACTACTACTACTAATACTACTGCAACTACTACTAATACTACTGCTACTACTACTACTACTACTGCAACTACTACTAATACTACTGCTACTACTACTACTACTACTACTACTACTATCATAATCAAGAGCACCACCTCGACCATGCGGCCAATGTTGGCGATGTGTGAAGATCCGTCACCCACACTGTGATCACCATCGGTCTGTAGATGATGACATTGATGATGATAATGGTGCTACTGATGATGATGACGATAATAATGATGATAATAATGATGATGATGAGGCGCTCACCTGTCTGATGAGAGAGCCACCTAGGTTCATGGTTCCTGAGGCCTCTTTAGACGTTTGCAGCCACAGCATCACGGTCGACGTCATCTTGTAGTGGCCCGTGCGACCACTCGACTTCTCCTGAGGCCGTGTTGGTGATGATGATGATGATGGTGGCGGTGGTGGTGATGATGATGATGATGGCGGTGGTGATGATGATGATGATGGTGAGGGCGATGATGATGATGGGAGTGGTGGTGGTGATGATGATGGTGAGGGCGATGATGATGGCGATGGTGATGATCATGATGATGGCGATGATGATGATAATGTGTAGTAGGTGGCAAGGGAGTTTATGTAGTGTACCGATCATCATCATTATCAGCACCAACCTGCACTTCCACCACATGAATCGAGTCCCAACAGCCTTTGATCTTGTTTGAGCCATCTCCCACCTTTCGAAATCATCATCACCACCCTCATTATCATCATCATCACTACTACTACCATCATCATCATCACCACCATCACCATCATCATCACCATCATCATCATCACCACCACCATCATCATCATCATCACCACCTTCTTGATGAGGATGACGCAGGCGAATCCATTGTCGAGATCCCACATGTACACCGAAGAGACCCCGCCCTCAAAGTACCTGTCGCCATGTCGATGTGCGTGTACAATTGTGTACGTGAGTGCTCATTTGCGTGTACAATTGTGTACGTGAGTGCTCATGTGCGTGTACAATTGCGTACGTGTGTGCTCATGTGCGTGTACAATTGCGTACGTGTGTGATCTTGCGCGTACATCGCTTACGTCACGTAAATTGCATGTGCACACTACAACATACTTTACCACCCCCACCCAAAAGAACAGCACTACACACACACAAACATACCTACACACTCAACCTCCCCCCCACACAAACCTCCAACACACAATCCCCCCCTCCCCACAAACACACAACACACAACCCCCCCCTCCCCACAAACACACACAAACACACATAACTCCAAAAACTCACATATCGCGGTAGAGATCGAAGGCGGTGTTGCCTTCCACCTCGAGCTTCCTGAGCCTCTCGGAGGGAAGGGCGCCGTCGGGAAGGGGAGGGTCGTACTGGTTCGTCCAGGGGGAACTGTGTGTGTGTGTGTGTGTGTGTGTGTGTGTGTGTGTGTGTGTGTGTTTGTATGTATATGTGTTAGTGTGTGTGTGTTAGTGTGTGGGGGGAGGGAGGGGCAGGGGTGGAGTTTTTTTAGTGTGGGAGGGAGGAGAGGGGGGTGAGTATATGTTTCTGAGAAGAGAGAAATATTTTGAATATGGAGATTCATGAAGTTGACTAACAGAAGTTTGAAAAGGGGGTGAGATGAACGAAACATGAGACGAAAGTTCTTACAAAGAAAGCGGTCAAAGCTTCAATGCACTCCTGTTCCACCCCACCAAACCCTTCTATTCAACCCCTCCCCCCCTCTTTCACACTATCCCCTCCATCCATTTCTCCCTGACCAATGATCCCACCAATCAACTATCAACCAGCCTACTAACCATCCATCCATCCATCCACCAACCAACTAACCATGCATCCACCAACCAACAACTAACCATCCATCCATCCACCAACCAACAAACCAACAACTAACCATCCATCCACCAACCAACAAACCAACAAACTAACCAGCCATCCCCCAACCAAATAACCAACCCGCCCACCCACCAACCAAACAACCCGCCTACCAACCAAACAACCCGTCCACCAACCAAATAACCAACCCACCCACCGATAGCTGTTTCCGTCCCGGTTATAGTCACACTTGAGGTAGTCCTTACCCACCTCTGCGTCCCTCGCGATTTGGAGAGGTTGATCTACTGATGATAACAGGTCTTCGCACAGATGGGGAACCTTTAATGGTTGGGTGGGTGGGTTGGGTTGGCATGGTTGGCTGGTGGGCTGGCATGGTTGGCTGGTGAGTGGATGTTGGGTTGGATGGTGGGTGGATGATGGGTGAGGTGGTGTGGATGGGTGAGGGCATGTAGTGTGGTAGTTGGGTTGATCTTGATGGATGGATGGTGGGTGAGTTGGTTGATCAGAATAGATGATGGGTGAATTAGTTGTTAGGTTGATCGAGAGTGAATTGATTGGAATGAAAAATGGGTGAGGTGGATGTGGGGGAATATATAAGAAAAGTGGAAATAAAAGATGTTGGTTGACTCAGTTGTTTGTAGAAGGGAAAACACAATGTAACAATGGACACACACACACACACACACACACACACACACAAACACACACACCAAGGTGATAAGATCTTCGAGGTTCTTGTCGATCTTCTGGGGGGGCAGTCTTCTCATAAGGTCAAGGGCTGCGTCAAACTGTTCCTCATAGTTGGTCATTGTGTAGTGGTGGTGGTGTTCTGCAGATGATGGTGGTTGCTTCATTGATGGATTTATTATATAATCCTCTTGGATTATGAAACAATTAATAAATTAGTTACACATAATCATTATGTGTAAGTAATTAATGGTGAATTCAAGTTATGTAGTGTGGTGAATGTAAAAGATGGTTGTTTAGTGTAATGAAACATTAGATTAACAAATATACTAAGCAAATTCTAGAGTATTTAAACCAAACAATCTATTTAATAGATTTTATTAGCTATACAAACAATGAAAGAATAATTTATACCCAATGAAAAATCATATCAAATAAGATGGGAGACCTATTGTGTTTTAATTGAGACTGAATGATTCATGAAAATATATAGCCAGACACAGAAAGTATAGTTTTTAATATTTAATTGATCCAATAAATCCTATTTGATTAATGATTATTTATTAAGAAATTAGCAGAATAAGGAAGAGATAAAACCAAAAAACTAAAATGCATTCGTAAACAAAATATAATAAATAGACAATATAATATTGTAAATTTGAAAGGTTTTAAATAGAAAAACTCACAATTTGATGAACAGGATTTCAGATGATTTACTGGGAAGAAGACAACTCGGTCGAGCTATTGGCTTTTTTTAAATACATTTTTATTTTTTCTAATTTTTGTTAAAAGTGTCATTAAAATCTTAGCTTTTTCCTATTTTAAAACTTATTTAAAAAAAGTTAACTTACTTTCTAGATCGGAGTTTAAATAATGAGCTACAATTTAGCGAAAAATTCATCTAGAATAAGGTTCAACTTTGAGAAACTCAAATAGCAGAATCGGCCAAGTTATGTTACGAATAACAAGATTGAATGGCGTAAAAAGAGTGTCATACAACCTCATTAAGGTATTGCCCTTTAAACCTGCATCGACCCTGCTAAATATTTGACTGAAATCAAAACTGAAAAACACAAATGATAATACTTTTAATTTATTAAAAATTATCGAAAACAAAAACGCTTTAAATATAGTTTTTTTCCACCACAGACAACAGGGCCAGTATGTCAGGTGGGGGCAGTGAGGGCTTATGAGAGGGTTCCACTCGACACGGAGTGGGTGGAGCTGGCCAAGAAGCAGATGAAAGGGGCTGATCCTGCTTCCAAACTCACTTGGAAGACTCCTGAGGTGGAAAAGGAGGAAAGAAATGGATAAATAAATAAATAATTTTTAAATTAATATATAATTATATAATATAATAAATAAATACATTGATATATGCATATATACTTCAATATTATGTTAAATATATAAAACCATTTGTTTGGAAATGATAAAAATGTGTTGGTTGTGTTCATAAGAACTGGAATGTCTGATTGGTGCACAGTAATTTAAAAGTGAACAACACACAGGGTATCGACGTGAAACCAATTTACACCAAAGATGACACTGAAAAGTTTCCAAAAGAATTACCAGGTTGATCAAAACTCAAAAACTCCACCCATCCCCTCACATCCCATCTCTCACATCCCATCTTTTCACATCCCATCTTCTCACATCCCATCCCCTCACACCCCATCCTCTCACATCCCATCTTCTCACATCCCATCCTCTCACATCCCATCCCCTCACATCCCATCCCCTCACATCCCATCTCCTCACATCCCATCTCCTCACATCCCATCCTCTCACATCCCATCCCCTCACATCCCATCTCCTCACATCCCATCTCCTCACATCCCATCCTCTCACATCCCATCCCCTCACATCCCATCTCTTTACATCCCATCCCCTTATATCCCATCCCCTCACATCCCATCCTCTCACATCCCATCTTCTCACATCCCATCTCCTCACATCCCATCCCCTCACATCCCATCCCCTCACATCCCATCTCTTTACATCCCATCCCCTTATATCCCATCCCTTCACATCCCATCCCCTCACATCCCATCTTCTCACATCCCATCCCCTCACATCTCATCCCCTCACATCCCATCTCCTCACATCCCATCCCCTCACATCCCATCTCCTCACATCCCATCTCCCCAAAAACCTCCAAAAACCTCCTTTATTTCATTTTTTAAAATAATTTCACCACCTTTTTTCAACCACAACAACAATCTCTAAAATGATTCTTCTCCTCATTTCCAAAAGTCTTTCAAAACTTCTCAAACCACTCCAACAACCACCATTTCTCCCTTTCCTCTCCAGGTAAGTTTCCATACACCCGGGGTCCCTACCCGACCATGTACGCTGGTCGACCGTGGACGATTAGGCAATACGCTGGATTCTCTACTGTCGAGGAGTCGAACAAGTTTTATAAGTGTGTGTTTGTGTGTTTGTTTGTGTGTGTGTGTGAGTGTGGGGGGGAGAAGGGGAGAGGGAGGTGGGTGTGTTTGTGTGGGGGGGGAGGTGGGTAGGTGTGTGTGTGTGTGTGTGATTTGGGTAAGATGATTGAAAAATCACTATAATTTATGTTAGATTGTTATACCATCACCAAGCTTACCACATCACATCACAAATACATTCAAAGCCACACAAACACACACACACAAACACACAAACACACACACACACACAAACACACAAAAACACACACACACACACGCAAACACACACACACACAGAGCGAACATAAAGGCAGGACAACAGGGCCTCAGTGTGGCCTTCGACTTGGCAACTCATCGTGGATACGACAGCGACAACCCCCGTGTGTATGGAGACGTCGGTGCGTCCGTGAGGCATCATCCATCCATTTTTCCATCCATCCATCCATCTCCCGAGCATCTATGCCTTTATTCATCCATCTATTAATTCATCAATTTATTCATTCATCAATTTATTCATTCATCTGTAATCCATCTATCCATCCATCTGCTATTCATTCATCCGAAAATACTTTTTTCTCCATTAACTAGCCCACCTATCCATCCATCCATGCATCCACCCAAACCGTCATCAATCCATTAACTAGCCCACCTATCCATCCATCCATGCATCCACCCAAACCGTCATCAATCCATTAACTAGCCCACCTATCCATCCATCCATGCATTCATCCAAACCGTCATCCATCCATTAACTAGCCCACCTATCCATCCATCTATGCATTCATCCAAACCTTCATCCATCCATTAACTAGCCCACCTATCCATCCATCCATGCATTCATCCAAACCTTCATCCATCCATTAACTAGCCCACATATCCATCCATCTATGCATCCATCCAAACCGTCATCCATTACATTAACTAGCCCACCTATCCATCCATCTTTCT
>OX030967.1:4581573-4606573 GCA_943735955.1 Piscicola geometra | reverse complement strand
AGGGGCGGCAAGGTGGTCGCCACGGGCTTCGCAGACATGGGCTTTGATGTGGATATCAGCCCGCTCTTTTCGGTTGGTTGCTTTGTGTGGGTTTTTGTTTATTTGTTTGTGTGTGGGTCTGTGGGGGGAAGGTTTGTGTGTGTTTGTGTGTGGGGGGGGGTGTGGGGAGAAGGTTTGGGTTTGGTACAGTGAAGTGTAATCGAGTGTTTTAGGGGTTTAGTGTGGTGTGGCAAACGGTGTGATTTGTTGTATTGTTTTGGGCTGATTTGTATTTTCATTTTCTCGGGTAGATACTTCTTTTGGCATTATACACATACAAGCACATGACTTCACACATACAAGCACACGACTTCACACATACAAGCACACACACACACATACGCACACACACACACAAACACACACATACACACACACACAGACACCAGAGGAAGCAGCTCAACAGGCGGTAGACAGTGATGTTCACGTGCTTGGAGTCTCCTCATTGGCTGCTGGTGTGTGCACGTGATGGCATGTACACAAACACACACACACACTACATTTCAGCATCACCACTACACACCACCAAACCCACAACACACACACACACACACAAACACACAACACACACACACACACAAACACACAACACACACAAAAGGCCACATGACTCTGGTGCCTCAAGTCATTAAGGAGCTGAAGAAGATGGGCAGGCCGTGAGTGTTTTGGCTGCTCTTTGCCACTGTCGCCTTTGACCACTGTCACAGCCGCTATTAACCCAACAACCCTCAACCCTCCCACTACCATCAACACCACCACAACCACCACAACCACCACCACAAACCAACCAACACCACAACCACCACCACAACCACCACCACCACAACCACCACCACAACAACAACCACCACCACCACAACCATCATCACAACCACCACCACCACCACAGGGACATCCTGGTCTTCGTGGGCGGAGTCATCCCTCCCAAAGACTACGACTTTCTCAGGTCTGTTGGAGCCATCGACATCTTCGGACCGGGTGGGTGGTGCTGATGATGATGACTTCTCAATTGTTCATCGCCATCTTTGTCTTCGCCACCTCTCTCACCACTCCACCTCCCTCTACCACTCTACCCTTCTCCACTCCACCCTCCTCCACTCCATCTCCCCTCCACCACTCCACCCTCCTCCACCTTCACCACTCCACTCCACCCTTCTCCACTCCACCCTCCTCCACTCCACTCTCCTCCCCTCCACTCCTCCACTCCACTCCCCCTCCACTCCACCACTCCACTCCTCCCCTCCACTCCACCCTCCTCCACTCCTCCCCTCCACTCTACCCTCCTCCACTCCTCCACGCAGGCACGAGGATTCCCGACTGCGCGCTCAAAGTGGTCAACTACATCCTGGACAGAGAGGCAATTGTCAAGAAGAGGGATGCAAGGCTGCAAGATGCTCATGATAGTGATAGTGACAAGGAAGAAAGGAAGGCGTAATGGAGGGATGGAATGGATAGGAGTGGATGGAGGGATGGATAGAGGTGGATGGAGGGATGGAATGGAAAGGCGTGATGGAGGGATGGAATGGTTAGGGGTGGATGGAGGGATGGAATGGATAGGGGTGGATGGAGGGGTGGGATGGTTAGGGATGGATGAATAGATGGGATGGATAGAGATAGACGAAGAGATAACTCTTTCTATTGATTTCAATTTAGCATTTAATCATGTAAACATGGAACGAATGAATGAATGCATTGGCGCAAAGATCAGATCTATTTTCGAATCATGCAAAGAGTTTATTATGAAGGAACTTTCCATTATGAATCTTTCACATTGTGGTTGATTGCAGATTTACAATTATAAATTTGCTTGTAATAATGATGATGATAAAGATGATGATGATCATGCAAATATTATGAAATGGGTGAAGATGATGATGATGATGATAAAGATGATGATGATCATGCAAATATTATGAAATGGGTGAAGATGATGATGATGATGATAAAGATGATGATGATCATGCAAATATTATGAAATGGGTGAAGATGAAGATGATGATGATAAAGATGATGATGATCATGCAAATATTATGAAATGGGTGAAGATGATGATGATAAAGATGATGATGATGAATTAAACATGCAAACATTATGGAATGTGGCATTATGAAGATTCGTATTGTGGGGCAATAAAGTATTTGCAAACAGAACTGATATGTCGATTAGGTACAACGCACACCAAGGCAACATACACTCCACCCATTATGCATTAATTTCATACATTATGCATACACTCTATTAATTATGCATACATCCCATAAAGTATGCATGCATTCTTTAAAGTATGCATGCATTCTTTAAATTATGCATACACTGCATAAATTATTCATACACTGGACAAATTATGCATACACTAAATTATGTATACACTGCATAAATTATATATACACTGCATAAATGATGTATAATCTGCAAAAATTATGCATACATTATGCATATACTGCATAAAGTATTCATACACGCCAGTACATTATTCAAACATTCATTAATTATGCATTCAATCAAAGATCATGCATACACAATCATTAATTATGCATACACTCCAGTACACTGCACATTATACAGAATAGAAACAACATGGCACACGACACAGCAAGAGCTGTACAAAAGGTCGTTAAAAGAAGCATACCATGGAAGAAAGGAAGAAAAAATGAAAGAATGAAGATAGTGAAAGACGATGATAAATGATGATGATGATAGATGATGATGATAATGATGATGAAAATTGAATTATAGCACGAATAATATCGATAGAAGCGGTAATCTTAAATGAGGTTTTTGATATGTGTTTAATATCATGAAACTGTGTGCTTGCATCAGAGCGAATTATAATGATGATGACACTATGATTATGTGAAAGTATGAAACTTACTACTACTGCTACTACTACTACTACTACTACTACTACTACTACTACTACTACTACTACTACTACTACTACTACTACTACTACTACTACTACTACTACTGCGGCTGTAGTCATTACTTCTGATTGAAGCTACTACAACGTTGGCAATGATTAGGATGCTGGTGCAGTAGAAGCAATCGAGGTTAAAAACGTCAAAAGTGAACAAACTCTCTTCAGTTACACCGATAAAACCTCATTAGAGACACACTACCACACCAAACTACAAAACACAAAAGGACACAGACTGATCAGCCACACCGTACTACACAACACCATATTAACACGCGTCACATTGAGGCACACTTAAATACCACATTAAACTACATCCCAACACCACATTAAACCAAACCACACAAAACCAAACCACACAAAACCACACCCCACCACCAAACACCACACACCACACAAAACCAAACCACACCACACAAAACCACACCACACAAAACCAAACCCCACCACAAAACCACACCCCACCACCAAAAACCACACCACACAAAACCACACCACCAAACACCACACCACACAAAACCACATCACACAAAACCACACTACTCCGCAGCGAGGATCTCGGGACAGTGCTCCATCGCCTTGGTGACCAACACTTGCATGTACTTGTGCAGTCTGTCACACTCCTCCCTCAACTCTGTGTGTGTGTCGTTTTTGTTCTTGTTTTTGCATCATCATCTTTTTATAAATCATCATCATCGTCATCATCGTCATCATCATCGTCATCATCATCATCATCATCGTCGTCATCATCATCATCGTCATCATCGTCATCATCATCGTCATCATCATCATCCTCATCATCGTCATCGTCGTCATCTTCATCGTCGTCATCATCGTCATCATCATCGTCATCATCATCATCATCGTCATCATCATCATCCTCATCATCGTCATCGTCATCATCCTCATCATCGTCATCGTCATCATCCTCATCATCATCATCTGTAACCTCTGTTCGAACTGACCAACTTTTCAATCTCCATTTCTCTCAGCTTCAACTTATCCTCCATTACTGTGTGTGTGTGTGTGTGTGTGTGTATGTGTGTGTGTGTGTGTGTGTGTGTGTGTGTGTGTGTGTGTGTGTGTGTTTATGTGTGTGTGTGTGTGTGTTTATGTGTGTGTGTGTGTGTGTGTGTGTGTGTGTGTGTGTGTGTGTGTGTGTGTGTGTGTGTGTGTGTGTGTGTGTGTGTGTTTATGTGTGTGTGTGTGTGTGTGTTTATGTGTGTGTGTGTGTGTGTGTGTGTGTGTGTGTGTGTGTGTGTGTGTGTGTGTGTGTGTGTGTGTGTGTGTGTGTGTGTGTGTGTGTATGTGTGTGTGTGTGTGTGTGTGTGTGTGTGTGTGTGTGTGTGTGTGTGTGTGTGTGTGTGTGTGTGTGTGTGTTCATATGTGTTGGTGAGTGTAAGTACAGAATAAAAACGATTAATAGATTACAACCGCAACATTCCCATAAAAATATTCACAACAACCACAACAACAACAACCACAACAACAACAACCACAACAACCACAACAACAACCCCAACAACAACCCCAACAATAACCAACTGTGTATCAAATGATCTTTCTCTTGCTCTCGTCGGCTGTGATTCACCTGAGTGAGTCATCGTGGTGGTTTTGCGTCAATCTCCGCCCACTACACACCCTCCCTCCCACCCATCTAACCATACACCAACCCACCTACCCACCCATCTAACCATACACCCACCCTCCCATCCATCTTACCATACACCAACCCACCCACCCATCTAACCATACACCAACCCATCCACCCATCTAACCATACACCAACCCACCCACCCATCTTACCATACACCAACCCACCCACCCATCTAACCATACACCAACCCTCCCACCCATCTAACCATACACCAACCCACCCACCCATCTTACCATACACCAACCAACCCACCCATCTTACCATACACCAACCCACCCACCCATCTCACCATACACCAACTCACCCAACTATCTTACCATACACCAACCCACCCACCCATCTTACCATACACCAACCCACCCACCCATCTAACCATACACCAACCCTCCCACCCATCTAACCATACACCAACCCACCCACCCATCTTACCATACACCAACCCACCCACCAATCTCACCATACACCAACCCACCCACCCAACCACAACACCACTGCTACCACTATCACTAACACCCATCCATCCACTCCAACCACAACTAACCACCACTAAACACCAACATCAAATCATCACACCCCTCACAACCACCATCAACCCCCAGCCCCGCAACAAAAATCCATCCCAACCACAAGCCTCCCAACCACAACCATCCCAACCACAACCATCCCAACCACAAGCCTCCCAACCACAACCATCCCAACCACAACCCTCCCAACCACAACCATCCCAACCACAACCATCCCAACCACAACCCTTCCAACCACAACCATCCCAACCACAACCATCCCAACCACAGGCCCCCCCCCCCCACAACCATCACCACCACAAGCCCCCCCCCCCCTCCATCACCACCATGGGTAGGATCTCAGCAGCGGGTTTAGCGACACCAGCTCCATTGGAAGCTGTTGTGTGCTGACCCAAGAGGCTGCGAGGAAATGTGGTGGTGGTGGGTGGTTGGGGAGAAAGAGTGGTGGGTGCTGGTGGTGGCGGGAGAGTAGCTGTGGTGGTCGAGTTGGAAAACCTTCCTCCGGTCGTGGTGTTTGTCTCCATAGCATCTTGTCGGCTCCTCTCGGCATCTCTTGCTGTCACTTTTTCCTCAGTGTATCCGTCATCATCTTCAACCTTCAGCTTTTTTGTACCATCCATTTCTCTTCTCTTCACTCCATCCATCCCTCCCATCTCTCCATCCACTCCTCTTTTCACTCCATCCACTCCTCCTTTCACTCCATCCATCCCTCCCTTTCCTCCATCCACTCTTCCTTTCACTCCATCCATCCCTCCCTTTCCTCCATCCACTCCATCATTGAGGTTAACATTGGTGGCGTTTTCTTGCAGGTGTCGCAGCTGCTGCAGCTGTTTCTGTAGCTCCTGCTGTTCTGATGTCGTCTTGTGTGGACTGCTTTGGTCCTGTCGTTGTTGTTTTTGTTTTTTTACTGTTTTTTTAATAGTTTTTGTTGTTGTTGGTGTTTTCAAATGAACACAATACAACAAGGCGCACAACCAATTTATAAAACAACATACACACATAACTAACCCACAAAACCAGCACACAAAAAAGAAAACACTACAAAAAACCCAACCATCACCACAAAATAGAACACCAAACCACCAACCAGCCAACCAAACCACCAACCAACCACCCACCTTCATCAAGCGACTGATCTCCACCTGTCTCTCCTTCCTCTTATCGACCAAGCGAAAGACGACCGTCGAAAAGCCGACGCCTCCCGATGCAGTCTCGACCACAATACCACCCCTGTTCGGCTTCAGGACCGGCCCCACCACACATACCACTTTTGTTGGAGACGAGAACTCTACGCTGTGTCGATAGTCTTTGCCGCAGATCTGTGTGTTGTGGCGTGTGTAGAGTGGTGGTTGTAGCTCCATGACTACTGCTCACTCACTAAAGTACAATACAATACACACACACGCACACACATACACACACACACACATAACCACACACACGCACCGTCATCTTAAGCAGG
The DNA here is from genome assembly GCA_943735955.1 of Piscicola geometra. Classification (NCBI taxonomy): domain Eukaryota; kingdom Metazoa; phylum Annelida; class Clitellata; order Hirudinida; family Piscicolidae; genus Piscicola; species Piscicola geometra. Next base: position 4,599,974 of record OX030967.1, on the reverse strand, counting down.
TCTACACACACACGCGCACACATACACACACACACACACACACACACACACACATACACACACACACACACACACACACACACACACACACACACACACACACACACACACACACACACACACACACACACATACAAACACATACACACACACACACACACACGCATACACACACACACATACGCACACACACACACATAACCACACACACACGCACACATAACCACACACACACGCGCACACATACACACACACACACACACACACACACACACACACACACACACACACACACACACACACACATACACACACACATACACACGCACACACACACACACACACACATACACACACACACACGCACCATGATCTTGAGCAGGTCAGCCTCATCGACGCCCAAGTGACTGCCCCTCACCACCACCCTGGTCGCCTCGCCATACTCCCCTTCGTTTGGCGAAACCCCGGTCACTTCCGGTGGGTTGAAGGTCTCAGGGTAGGGGGTGGTGGGTGAGATGGTGGTGGGTGGGGTGGGAGTTGTAAAAGGGTTGGTGGATGAAAGATCGAAAGGGTTGGTGGAGGGAATGGTTTTGATGATGGGCGTATGGTCCTGGAAGGATGATGATGATGATCATTATTATTAATTTTTTTATTGTTATTATTATTATTCTTGTTATTATTGACTTCTATTTTAACCGAATAAATACTATTACATAGACATTAGCAGTACTTCATTCATCATCATCATCATCATCATCACTTTAGCCATCCTCATCATCATCATCACCTCAAAGAAAGTTGAAGAAGGTCTGCCTGGAAAAGCGATAATCCGTTTCTTCTCACCACGACTACTACTACCACCACCACCACGACTACTACTACTACTACTACCACTGCCAACGCTCCCCCTCCTCTCATCCTCCCCCCCAATCCTCCATTCCACTTTTCCACTTCTTTGAGAGCCCCTGTGATGATGATGATGATGATGAGGACGATGAGGATTATGAGGATTATGATGATGATTACGTTGATGATTATGATAAGGGTGATGGTTAAGATGATCATAACCATTACGCTGATTACGATGAAATGATAATTGTCACCCCTCAACTCCCCACCTTTCCTCCACCCACCCATCCACCCACCCACCCATCCACCCACCCACCCATCCACCCACCCACCCACCTGCCCTGCTCCCCCCTCTCCTCGCAGAAGGGCACACCTCTGACGTAGTTGAACCTGATCAGACCCACGCCCCTGCCCCCTGACCGAGTCTCCACGCGTATTTCACCTATTTATTATTTATATTGTTATAAGTTTTTTTCTTTTTCTTTATTATTATTTTTGTTTTTATTAATATTTTTATTATTATTAATATTATTGGTATCTTTATAATTATTAATCATATAGTTATATGGTTTCAATGCATCCACCACCACTACACAACTACTACACACCACCTCTACACAACTACTACCCACCACTACACAACTACTACACACCACCACTACACAACTACTACCAACTACTACACAACTACTACCTACCACTACACAACTACTACCCACCACTACACAACTACTACCCACCACTACACAACTACTACCCACCACTACACAACTACTACCCACCACTACACAACTACTACCCACCACTACACAACTACTACACACCACCACTACACAACTACTACCCACCACTACACAACTACTACCCACCACTACACAACTACTACCCACCACTACACAACTATTACCCACCACTACACAACTACTACCTACCACTACACAACTACTACCTACCACTACACAACTACTACCCACCACTACACAACTACTACCCACCACTACACAACTACTACCTACCACTACACAACTACTACCCACCACTACACCGACTCTGAATCATTACTGCGAAGAAAACACCACTGCCCACTCCCTAAAGCCACCCAAGAATCACACACAACACCGCAAAACCACACTATAACACACTCCCCCCGCCACATAACATCATTTCAACACTCCCCCCACACCACATAACCACCAAACCCACATCACCCTCCCCCTCCCCCCCCACCTTCTCCAGCCTTCCATGCCTTGGTCACACACGCAATCTTGGAGGGTGAAAAGTACTCAAGGGTACTCAAGGTGTCGCAGCCACACACCCACAAGCCCACAACGTCTGTGCACTCCCTACCCAGGTTCCGACCCCTCAACAGCAGCCTAGTGCCCCCCTCCACACTCCCCTCCTTTGGGGAGACACCTGATATCTGGGGTGGGTGTGTGTGTTTGTGTGGTTATTGAGTGTGTGTGGGTGGAGGGGTGGGGGATGGGGGGTGGGTAAAGAGTGTTGTCATAGAAGTGTCCAGTGTTTTTGTGGTTGGTTTTGTTGGGATGATGTGGTTTAATTTTTTTGCGGTTGTGCAGTTGTGGTAGTGCAGTTGTGGTTGTGCAGTTGTGGTTGTGTAGTTGTGGTTGTGCAGTTGTGGTTGTGTAGTTGTGGTTGTGCAGTTGTGGTAGTGCAGTTGTGGTTGTGTAGTTGTGGTTGTGTAGTTGTGGTTGTGCAGTTGTGGTTGTGCAGTTGTGGTAGAGCAGTTGTGGTTGTGTAGTTGTGGTTGTGTAGTTGTGGTAGTGCAGTTGTGGTTGTGCAGTTGTGGTAGAGCAGTTGTGGTTGTGTAGTTGTGGTTGTGTAGTTGTGGTAGTGCAGTTGTGGTTGTGCAGTTGTGGTAGAGCAGTTGTGGTTGTGTAGTTGTGGTTGTGCAGTTGTGGTTGTGTAGTTGTGGTTGTGCAGTTGTGGTTGTGTAGTTGTGGTTGTGCAGTTGTGGTTGTGTAGTTGTGGTTGTGCAGTTGTGGTTGTGTAGTTGTGGTTGTGCAGTTGTGGTAGAGCAGTTGTGGTTGTGTAGTTGTGGTTGTGCAGTTGTGGTTGTGTAGTTGTGGTTGTGTAGTTGTGGTTGTGTAGTTGTGGTAGTGCAGTTGTGGTTGTGTAGTTGTAGTTGCGTAGTTGTATTAGTGCAGTTGTAGTGTGGTTGTGGTAACGCGTTAAAGTCATTATATGTGTGAAATATTTGCCACGAGAACAGCAAGAGTGGCTTGATTCCATGTTCGATACAGCGCAATGCCCACCTCTGGAGTGAGATCCTCCACTCTTTCTTGTGCCTGTGGTGATCATAGAAAGGTTAGACTAATCATTATCACCATCATCATCAGGATCATCATCACCAATATCATTATCCTCTCAATGTCATTAACCCCTTATCATCATCACCCTCATCATCATTATCATCCCCTCATCCTCCCCCCCCATCATCATCATCATCATCACCATCACCTCATCATCATCATCCTTCTCATCATCATCATCCCCCATCATGAGCATCATCATTATGATCACCTCATCAGGATCATCATCATCATCATCATCATCATCATCATCCCCTCTCATGAGCAGCATCATCATCATCATCACCTCATCCGGATCATCAGCGAAGGGTGACATGGTGAGGGCGGTGAGGTCATGGCAGGATGAAAAGGCCTTGGCGTATATAACGGGTTGTTGTTGTTGTTGTTGTTTCTGTTGTTGTTGTTGTTGTTGTGAGGGTAGAGTGTCAGAGAGTCGTGGGTTTGTCCCTCTGAGGGTTGTGGTGGTTGATGGTGGTGAGGTGTTGGTGGTTGTGGTGGTGATGATCACATAGTGATGATGATGATGATGACCACATAGTGGTGATGATGATGATGACCACATAGTGGTGATGATGATGATGATGATGATGATGATGATGTGCATCACATGACAGACACCTGCGAGCGAGGTTAGGGTTGGAGTCGTTCCTCCTGAGGAGGTTGAAGCGGTCTTTGAGTTTGAGGATGCTGCCTCCCAGGCTGCTCTTGCGCATGTCAGCCGTCACCATTGCTGCTGCTGCTGCAGTGTGGTTGGTTGTGGTTGGATGTGGTTGGTTGTGGTTGGATGTGGTTGGATGTGGTTGGATGGAAGGGGTGGTTGGATGTGGTTGGATGGAAGGGGTGGTTGGATGTGGTTGGATGGAAGGGGTGGTTGGATGTGGTTGGATGGGAGGTTGTGGTTGGATGGGAGGGGTGGTTGGATGAGAGGGGTGGTTGGTTTGAAAATTAAAATGTCTGAATTATGAAAAGTGTTCAAAAACACGGGTATCTTACAATTCATAAATCACACACAAACATCATTACCACCACCACCACCATCACTAGAAAAAAAACCAACACACCATGATCTTGGACGAGCTTATGCGAATCAATCCACGCTTTGAGGACGATCTCTCCATTCTCCTCGCCAGCCTTCTTCCCGGCCTTCAACTTGACCGTGAAGACTGCATCCTCCTCCGTGAAGGGCAGGTCAATCAAGGGTATTACTAACTTCCCCAACACATCACCACTGGTTTTTTCGACAAGTTTCAGCTTAAGTTCGTTTTCTGAGTTTGAGATTGGTCTGGGGTGTGGAGTTATGATGTTTTCACATTTGCATTACATTGCCACAACCTTCCCCCCTCATAACTACCTTACCACAACCCCCCCCTCATACTACCCCTCTTTATAACTACCCCTACCTCACTCTTCTTCCCCCCCCCCTCCTTTACATGCTGGCCTCCGTGTTGAATGAGGGACTGCCATGAAAATCTTCAACCACGTCTGTCTGGAACTTTTTGGCACCCACTCCGAATACTACGAAGTACTTGCACTGGTCGTCTGCTCAGTGGAGGTCGGGAAGTTTCGAACTTTGTAGTTTAAAGATATGAGAAAAGGATAAAAAGGATTGAGTTTATATTATAAACTTGTTCAAGGAAGAAGTTGAGTTTTTATTTATAAATACTGAAAATTCTAATTTTGTAAAAATTAAATAATACTAAACTAACTTTTCTTTGGTTTCACATTTTTCACACTGTATACTTTGAAATGAAATGTTTTTGAGATGAAAATGTATAGGTAAATACTGTTACCTTTAATATTTGACAAATCATTTTATTAATTTATAATTTTAATTGAAAAGTATCAGTTTTCTAATGAAATAGCTGAGACGTAATAACCAAGAAGTACTTGAAATGTATGTCGTAAAAATCTTTATATTCCAATGATTCCTTACAAGTAACAATGTATACTCGTCTCACCTATAACACTGATATTCTGTGGGATTTTCTGCTTGATCATTTTTGATGTTTATTCGTCTTAATTATGGTTAAACCCGTTTTAAATGTTAAAATACCATACTTTATTTTTTACTTTTACCTTTAAAAATGAATATTTACTTCTTAAAAAACTTTTTAGGAATGAGCGAATATACATAAAATTATTCAAATTTATTTTAAACGAAAATATTAAAATTTATAATTAATCTCAAATTAGAATAATTTGAAGACTCATCTAAATTTATTATTTACATGAAACATTGTAGAATAATTCATAGAAATGCACAAGACGAGTCCACTGAGCTTTCAAACGCGATTTCCACTAAGAAGAAGCAGTGTCTACAACGCATGCACACACCACGCAGTCGACAGAATCTCTTGCCGCTGATTAGTCAAACTCGACGAGTTTTGAAATGAAGTCATGTGCAGTCTGCAAATATAAAAGCCCATGCAAGCCTGTCTTCTGAGTTAATCACATCCACACACGTCATTTGCCAAAGCAGACACGCCCACCTCATCTAAAAGTTTCTTGAAGATCAGAAGTCAGGGGCGCCATCGAGGAGTTAGTGAGTGAGTGAAGTCAGGCAATTACAAGATGGCCACAATAATTCTTCAGTGCTGCAAGCGACGCAAAGAAAGTCTGATTGAAATACATAAATGTATACACACACATACGTTCAAACACACATAAACACACATACGTTCAACACACAAACACATATACACACACGCATACACAAACACACATATACACACACATACGCTCAAACACACACATACACAAATACGTTCAAACACACATACACAAACACATATACACACACGCACACACAAACACACACATACGCTCAAACACACATACACACACGCATAGCATTTTAAACATCAAATAAAGCTACATAGTTAAGAAGAATAAATTACAAGAAACTGAAAAAAGCATCAACATAAAGAAATGCGGATGATAGTGATACTGACGATGCTGATGATGATGATGCTTTGAAGAATTGCCAAGAAGCATGATTAGAAGGTCAGTTCATCAATTAGTTGATCAGAGTCCAAACACACTAAACACAAGACACATAACACCTTCACCTAGCACTGTCACTATCCAGGGGGGGAGGGCACTCAAGGGCGAGTGACTGCTCCCCCCCACCACCACCTTTACCCTCCCCACCCCTACGGTCAATCCTGAAGCGAGAGGGGTCGCTGTGGAAGGTGTGTCGGTTGCCAGGGTTGGGGAAGCGTGTGTTGCCCTGGTTACGCAGGGATGGGGGAGGGAAGCGGTCGTTATGGAAGCGTGGCTGAGGCGCTCGAGGGTGTGGCAGGGAGGCGGTGGCGGGTGTGAATGGCATGTTGTTGTCCCTGTAGTTGTCCCTGTTGTTGTTGAAGTCATTGCTGTTGTTGTTGTAGTTGTTGTCCTCACCAGCGAGAAAACTCCTGTCCCTTCTAAAAGCACTTCTTCTGTCCTCCTGACTACCATCCCTCCTCCTCCCACCCATTCTTTCACCCCCTCTCCCTCCACCCATCCTTTCTCCTCCCCTCCTTCCATCACCCATCCTATCTCCCCTCCTTCCTTCACTCATTCTATCTCCCCTCCTTCCATCACTCATCCTATCACCCCTCCTCTCTCCCCTCCATCCACCATCCTCCATATGCCTCCTCCTCCTTCTCTCCATGCCATAACCTTCTCCATCCTCATTGCAGTCGTCATTGTAGTTGTTATAGTTGTAGTTGTTGTTGAAGAAAGTGTTGTTGTTTCTGCTTTCAAAGCTAGGTGGTCTGTTGAAACGTGGGTTGTTGTTGTTGTTGTCCAGGATCCCTCTATTTCCGTCCGAAAACACCCTTTCCCTGAATCTGTCATATTCACTCCTATCATCATCATTACCGCCAAAACTATTATTATTAATATGATTACTGTTGTTGCTCATATGATCAAATCCTGATCGAGAATTGGCGTGGCCGAGTGGATTGTGGAAGGGTGGTGGAGGTTGGTTGAAGGGGGCTATGGGGGAGAAGTTGGTGGGAGGATGGTTGGTGGGAGGGTGGTTGGTGGGGGGATGGTTGATAGAGGAAGGGTTGAAAAGTGGTTGAAAACAAGATGGCGGTGGTTGTTGTAGGTTTATTGGAGGGTTGTTGAAGAGAGCAGGAGGAGGTAGTGGTGTTTGTTGTTGCTGTTGGTTGAATAGGGCTATTTGCGGTGGTGGAAGATGGTGGGGTGAGGGCTGATGGTGGGGGAGGATAGGTGCTTGCGGTGGAGTTGGCAGGATGCCCTTCTGGGATGGGGATAACTGGCCGGAGAGGGGTGAAGTGAAGATGCAAGGAGCAGCTCCTAACAGTCCATCATGCTTGGTGCCTTCGGTGATTTCCATGGGAGTAGGCATGGGTGGTGGTGGTGGTGCAGGTGGTCTGGGATGGTTTGGAGGATGGGATTGCATGGATGGGATGGGATGTTGTGGTCTGGAATTAGGTGTGAAGATTTGAGAGGTGTTGGGATAGATGTTTTGAAGGTGGTTGGATGGATGGTCGTTGGTGGCTTGGAGTGGTGCTAGTGGTCTAAAGGGAGCTTGAAGATTTGATGGTGGTTGGTGGCTACTAGATGGTGGTTGGTGCTTGTTGAAAGGGAGTGGATCAAGAGATGGTGGCAGATTGTTTGGAGATGGATGATTGTGGGAGAATGGTTGGTTGTGTGATGGTGGTGGTTGGTTGTGGGATGGTGGTGGTTGATTGAGGGATTTTTGTTGATTATGAAGTTGAGGTTGGTTGAGAAGGGATGGTGGTGGATGGTTGTGTAGAGGTTGTGGATTATGGGAAACAGGTTGGTTTTGGGATGATGGTTGAATATAGGATGGTGGTGGTTGATTGAGAGATGGTGGTGGTTGATTGAGAGATGGTGGTTGTTGGTTGTGGGATGGGGGTGGTTGATTGTTGGATGGGGGTGGTTGATGGCGTGGCGTGTGGAACTGGGATGGTGGTGGTTGATTGTGTGATGGGGATGGTTGTATGTGGGATGGTGATGTGTGGGGATGGGATGATGGTGGTTGATGGAGTGATGTGTGAGGATGGGATGGTGGTGGTTGATGAAGTTTCTTGCCGAGGAGTGCCTCAAAAGTAACTGGAGAGTTTAGCAGTTTGGAGAACTCAAATGATGATGATGACGAAATTGATGATGTTGCTTGTGATGATGATGATGATGGGGGTTGTGATGATGATGATGTTGGTGGTTGTGATGATGATAACGATGGAGTTTGTGATGATGAAGGTAGTTGTGATGATGGTGGTTGTGATGATGATGCTGAGAGTGGTATTAGTGTTGTTCTGCTTGAGTGTATGGTGGATGACAAAGACTTTGAAGAAGAGAATGAGGTGGGGAAGGGAGAGGAAGAGGGTGGGTTCTTGGAAGTGGTGCTGGTGGCAGCTGGAGAAGGCATCCTAGTCAAGATAGTGGTGATGTTGTTGTTGTTGTTGTTGTCGCTAACATCTTTAGAAGCAGCGCTTCTGCTAATGTTGTTGTTGTTGTTACCATTCGATGTAGTGTTGTATAAATCATAGAGTGACTTGTTGGGTGGAGGATAAGATGGTGGTTGTGGCTGAACGGGTGGGTGTTGTGGCTGTTGTTGCAGTGCGTTTGGTGGTCGTTGTTGCAAGAAGGGTGATGGCTGTTGCTTATTGTTGCTTGCAGATGGTGTCTGCAGCAGAGGTATCTTGAAGACGACACTACTATTACTACTACTATTACTACTGCTACTACTATTAGTACTGTTATTATTATTATTAGTAGTAGTAGTACTACTGTTATTACTATTTCTAGGAGCATGGTCACTGCTGTCTGGTTCAGATAGAAGAGTTCTTTTGCTAGTGACGATACTAGTAATACTACTAATGCTACTACCACTAGTACTGCCACCCCCACTACTACTGCTAAAACCACTACTACTACTACAAACACCACCTCCACTAATATTCCCACTACCACCACTACCACCACTAATACTAACACTAATAATACTACTGCCCCTACTATTGGAAGCTGTGTTGTTTAGGCCGGGTCTAACAGGTGAGTTGATTGGATAGGTGTTGATTGGATAGGTGTTGATTGGATAGGTGTTAAGAGGCGGTGGTGGCATCAGGAAGGCGTTCCTGTCCAAACTTCCGCCCAAGTCTTGATTATCATTGCTATTATAAAGATTATTCTTTCTAAGATGATGATGATGATGATTATTATTACTGTTGTTGTTGTTGCTGTTAGAACTATTATCATCTCCACTCATCAGACCGAATGACTTGTTGGTTACAGGGTGTGGAGGGCCTAGCATGGAAGCAGGAGGCATCATGGGGTTATACGCGATGTTCTTATTTGAAGGAACGACATTGCTGCTATTATTATCATTATTATTACTACTATGGAATTGATTGATGGAGTGTTGTTGCTGCTTGGCGAGGAGAGATGGTGGAGGAGTGGGGGGTGGTTGGCGGGGTGGTGGGGGTTCGACAGGGGGTGGTGGTGGTCTGAAGATGTGCTGCACATGTGGCGGCAGACCAAAGCCCATGTTGTTATTATTATTATTAATGTTGTTATTTTTATTGCTGTTGTGATTGCCGGGGTTGGCAGGGGCAGGGTAGAGAGGGGGTTGCAAGAAGGGACGAGCCGTGTTGTCCTTAGCCATGGCCATTCCCATTAAGCTATTAATCATATTAAAATTATTATTGTTGTTGTTGTTGTTTTTATTATTAACATTATTGACATTATTTAACATACTATTCAAATTATTAGAGTTATTTAAATTAGTAATAGTATTGTTTTTTACACTATTATACATATTATTATTACTATTATTATAAATATTGTTTTTGAGATTACTATTATTTAAATTAATATTACTTAAATTATTTTTATTATTCATGTTGTGGCCTTGACTGCTTATGACTGCAGCTGCTGCCGGAAACAAGAAGGGCGTCATGTTGTTGTTGTTGTTGGGGAAATTGTTGTTGTTAGTGTTGTTGCTGAGAATGTTGTTGTTGTTGTTTGGGAAGTTGTTGTTGTTGTTGGAGAAGTTGTTGTTGCTGTTAATGGGGAAGTTGTTGTTAGAGAAGTTGTTGAAATTGTTGAAATTGTTGCTGTTGAGAGGAGGGGCGTTGTTGTAGTTGTTGTGGTTGTAGTCGGTGTACTTGAGGAGGTTGACGTGGTCGAATGCATTGGTGGGAGGCATGAAGTTGCTGTGGTTGTTGTGGAAGAATGCACCAGCGTCAAGTGTTTGTTGCTCGTTGAAAGTTCTTTGTTGTTGTAGTTGTAGTTGTTGTTGTTGCAGAATGTTGTTGCGAGGCACATCAACATTGTTGTTGTTGTTGTCGAAGGCGGCTGGAGGAGATACGTCATCGCCTTCGAAGGGGTCGTACACTTCTGACCTTGTCTTGCCACTCTCTGAAGCTGTTGCTGCTGTTGTTGTTGTTGTTGTTGCTGTTGTTGCAGTAGCTTCTTCAGATGTAGTGGCTGTGGTAGTGGTGGTAGTAGTAGTGATAGAAGTGTTAGTAGTAGTATCATCATCATTATCATCTGAGCTCTTGTGTAGTTTTCCCTTGGAATTGATCCTCTCCATGAGAGAGTCATAGAGACTCTTGATGCTGCTGTTGTTGTTGAAGTTGCTGCTGCATGTTGAGGTTGTGGCTGTTGTAGTTGTGGTCGTTGTGGCTGATGCTGGCTGCTTCACTGGGGTGGTGCTGTTGATGTTGTTGGTAGCGGTGTTGGTAGTGGTGTTGGTGGCACGGGCCTGTTTGCCTGCCCAGCCACTGAAGGCCGAGATGACGCCAAACTTGATCTTGCCCTTCAAGATCAACTTCTCGTTCGCCCTTCTGCCCTCCACCACCCCCCTCCCCTCTCCCTCCTCCTCCTCCACTAACACCTCCACATCGCCCTTGTCGTCTGCCTCGGCAGTAGTGATCACGTGATCTTTCGTGACGTCATTAATCGCCTCAATTACCGCCGCAACAGCATCATTGCCATCACTTTTCTCTCCAGTACCCTCTCCTTCCTTCACTCCATCACCATCACCACCATCACCACCACCACCACCACCACCACCACCATCATCATCATCATCATCATCAACCTCATCTCCATGCAGGTTGTGGATGTTGGGTGCTAGAGTGGTGGATGCGCTCTTGCCTGAGATTGAAAATGAGTACTTCTCATCACTGCCTCCCTCCTCTCTCCTCATCACACCCTCCCCTCTCCTCATCACACTCTCCCCTCTTTTCACCACCATTCCACCTTCACCCTTCTTAACCCCCATCCCTACAACACCATCAACCTTCTTCACCCTCCCTACCGCGCCACTCTTTTCCTTCTCCACCCCTACCCCTCTCCCTCCACCTCCACTCTCCACTCTTTTCCTTCTTACATCATCATCATCAACTCCTCCATGTCTTCTTTTCAAATTCTTACTAGAGCCCACGTCATCATCATCATCATCATCATCATCAATACTTATAACCACCTCATGCAATGGGGGCTTCTTCAATCGTTCCTTCTTTTTCACCACACCAGCACTACTACCATTACCACCCCTACTATCATCACGACCACCCACGTCTACAGCATCATCATCATCATCATCCATCCCCGTTCCCTTAGCAACCACCTTAGTGCATGCTGTCGTGGTGTTAGCTACGTCCTTCACTCGATCCTCCCTGAACATGTCGTTCTCATCATCATCATCATCATCATCATCACCACCATCGTCATCATCATCATGCACAGACGTGGTCTTAGATTTCTTTGTGTCAACAAGCCTTCTATTGCCATCATCATCATCACCACCACCTTCGTTCCTACTGGCATAATCGGTCGAACTACTCACCTCACCAGCCTCCACCAACACCACATCCTTTTTCCTCCCTCCCAATCCACCACCACCACCACCAACAACTCCCGCCAAATCCTTTCTTCTTTTCTTTCCTTCTCTTCCATCCTCCTCCTCCTCCTCCTCCGCATCATCATCATCACCACCACTTGCAACCCCACTTTTACGTTTCTTTTTTCTAGCACCACCATCATTACCATCACCACCACCACCGCCACCACTAGCCACCACCACCACCGTATTATGATCATCACCACCACCACCACCTCCATTAACATCATCATCATCATCACCATGATCATCATCATCAAGAGGAGGATGAGTGGGGGGCATGGAGGCGGGGTCGAGAATGGCGCCCTGGAGGATGGCCTGCATGTTGGAGGGCAGTTGTGGCCAGGGAATGAACGTGCTGCCCTGCCCCTCGTCGAAGCAGTCCTTAAACTTCGACTGCTTCACGCCGCTGTTCGCCGCCCACTTGGCCTGTTCGTGGTGTGTGACTGTGGTTGGTGTGGTAGGTGGTGTGTGGTTGGTAGTGTGGTTGGTGTGAAAGGTGGTGTGTGGTTGGTAGTGTGTGGTTGGTGTGGTAGGTGGTGGTTGGTGGTGTGTGGTTGGTGGTGTGTGGTAGGTGGTGTGTGGTTGTGGTTGGTGGTGTGTGGTAGGTGGTGTGTGGTTGTGGTTGGTGGTGTGTGGTTGGTGGTGTGGTTGTGGTTGGTGGTGTGTGGTTGGTGGTGTGGTTGTGGTTGGTGGTGTGTGGTTGGTGGTGTGTGGTTGGTGGTGTGGTTGTTGGTGTGTGGTTGTGGTTGGTGGTGTGTGGTTGGTGGTGTGGTTGTGGTTGGTGGTGTGTGGTTGGTAGTGTGGTTGTTGGTGTGTGGTTGGTGGTGTGGTTGTGGTTGGTGGTGTGTGGTTGTGGTTGGTGGTGTGTGGTTGTGGTTGGTGGTGTGTGGTTGGTGGTGTGGTTGTTGGTGTGTGGTTGGTGGTGTGGTTGTGGTTGGTGGTGTGTGGTTGGTGGTGTGGTTGTTGGTGTGTGGTTAGTGGTGTGGTTGTGGTTGGTGTGTGGTTAGTGGTGTGTTGTTGGTGGTGTGTGGTTGGTGGTGTGGTTGGTGTGTGGTTGGTGGTGTGTTGTTGGTGGTTGGTGGTGTGTGGTTGGTGGTGTGTTGTTGGTGGTTGGTGGTGTGTGGTTGGTGGTTGGTGGTGTGGTTGGTGTGTGTTTGGTGGTGTGTTGTTGGTGGTTGGTAGTGTGTGGTTGTGGTTGGTGTGGTAGGTGGTGTGTGGTTGGTGGTGTGTGGTTGTTGTTGTGTGTGGTTGATGGTGTGGTTGGTGGTGTGTGGTTGTGGTTGGTGTGGTAGGTGGTGTGTGGTTGGTGGTGTGTGGCTGGTGGTGGTGTGGTTGGTGGTGTGTGGTTGGTTTGTGGTAGGTGGTGTGTGGTTGGTGGTGTGTGGTTGTTGTTGTGTGTGGTTGGTGGTGTGTGGTTGTTGTTGTGTGTGGTTGGTGGTGTGGTTGGTGGTGTGTGGTTGGTTTGTGGTAGGTGGTGTGTGGTTGGTGGTGTGTGGTTGTTGTTGTGTGTGGTTGGTGGTGTGTGGTTGGTGGAGTAGGTGGTGTGTGGTTGGTAGTGTGTGGTTGGTGGTGTGTGGTTGGTGGTGTGTGGTTGGTGGTGTGTGGTTGGTGGTGTGTACTTGTGGTTGGTGGTGTGTGGTTGGTGGTGTGTGGTTGGTGGTGTGTGGTTGGTGGTGTGTGGTTGGTGGTGTGTGGTTGGCGGTGGTGTGGTTGGTTGGTAGTGGTGCTGTTGTGGCTGTTGTTATGAGTGGTTTCATTGTTGATGGTGGTGGTTGACAGTGACGTTGATAGTTGTAAGGTTTGAACTGTTATATTTACTTCAATGCCTATCACAACCGTTACAACCCCCACCACCATGACAATCACGATCACTATCATCATCACAACTACAATAAACAACCCCCCCCTAATCATCATCATCATCATCAGCACCTTGAGGACCCTCCCCTCAAAAGAGGCGCCATTAAGGCATGCAAGGGCTTCTGCGGCTTCCTTGCGACCATGGTAACCGACGTAAGCGCAAGCCTGCTTCGCTACCAACTGTCGTCGTCGTCGTGGTTGTGGTGGTGGTGGTCGTTGTAGTGGTAGTGGTGTAGTTGTGTAGTAGGAATGGTGTTCGTGTGGTGGTGTGGTTGTGTGGTGGAGTGGTGGAGTGATCGTGTGGTTGTGATGGTAGCAGTAGTGGTTGTGATAGTAGCAGTAGTGGTTGTGATGGTAGCAGTAGTGGTTGTGATGGTAGCAGTAGTAGTTGTGATGGTAGCAGTAGTGGTTGTGATGGTAGCAGTAGTGGTTGTGATGGGAGCAGTAGTGGTTGTGATGGTAGCAGTAGTGGTTGTGATGGTAGCAGTAGTGGTTGTGATGGTAGCAGTAGTGGTTGTGATGGTAGCAGTAGTGGTTGTGATGGTAGCAGTAGTGGTTGTGATGGTAGCAGTAGTGGTTGTGATGGTAGCAGTAGTGGTTGTGATGGTAGCAGTAGTGGTTGTGATGGGAGCAGTAGTGGTTGTGATGGTAGCAGTAGTGGTTGTGATGGTAGCAGTAGTGGTTGTGATGGTAGCAGTAGTGGTTGTGATGGGAGCAGTAGTGGTTGTGATGGTAGCAGTAGTGGTTGTGATGGTAGCAGTAGTGGTTGTGATGGGAGCAGTAGTGGTTGTGATGGTAGCAGTAGTGGTTGTGATGGTAGCAGTAGTGGTTGTGATGGGAGCAGTAGTGGTGGAGTCATAAGTTAAATATAAGAGTGAAGTGGCTGGAGTAGCAGCAACAACAACACCACCACCAACAAGCAACAAACAACACCTTTACGACCAACAACAACACTAACACAACAACACCAACACAACAACACTAACACAACATCAACACAACACTAACACAACACCAACACAACAACACTAACAACACCACCAACAACAACAACAACAACACAACAACAGCGACACCAACGTCGACGAGGAGGGGCTTGGAGTGCTTTTCGAGGAAGGACTTGAGCGCCTGCTTCTGCGTCTGCCTGCTCAGCGTGCCCAGCCACAACTGCGTCGTCAGAACTGCAGTGGTCGTTGTGGTCGTCGTGGTCGTGTGGTGGTCGTGGTTTGGTGGTAGTGGTGTGGTTTGGTGGTGGTGGTGGTGGTGGTGTGGTTTGGTGGTGGTGGTGTGGTTAGGTGGTGGTGTGGTTAGGTGGTGGTAGTGGTGGTGTGGTGTGGTGGTCGAAGTGTGTTTGTGTGGTTTGGTAGTCGTGTGCAATGGTGAAACTAGATGGATGGGTGAATGGATTGATGGGTGAATGGATTGATGGGTGAATGGATTGATGGGTGAATGGATTGATGGGTGAATGGATTGGTGGGTGAATGGATTGATGGGTGAATTGATTGATGGATGGATGGATGAGTGAATGCATGGTGAGTGCGTGGAAGTTTCACAAACTAGAAGCATGTGCAGGCTTGGTGGGAGGATGCTGGTTTGAAACGGGTGGTGATGATGATGATCTTTTGTCATCCCTAGAATGAAGGATGGTTTGTTAGGTTATCAATAAAATAGTTTCAAAAACGACAAGAATTGTCATGACACACGCACACACAAACCAAGCAGCCCTCCCAAAGCGAGCACAGAAACTCCATACATGCAGCACGAGCAGCCAACGCCAACGCTAACTTGACACAGGAGGAGGCTTGCTTGCGACTTGGCGACTGCTTGTGGCGTTTCTTCGGCGACGACGACCTGCTCTTCTTTCGCCTCTTGCCACCACCGGCATGCCTCCTCCTCCTCTTCTTCTTCTTCGTTTCCTCCTCCTCCTTCGACCTCTCACGTGACCTGGATTCGGGACTGCTGATTCGTTCGAGCGAGACCGACTTGGCCCTGTAGATCCTTGCGACCTTCTCTGGCGACCTCTGGCGCTCCCTCGCTCGTCTCGAGGACTCCTTCGAGGCGTCCTTCCTTGCGGAGACTTTTTTGGACACCTCCTTATTGCTGCTGCACACCTCCTCCCTCTTAGACACCTCCTCCCTCTTAGACACCTCCTCCCTCTTAGACACCTCCTCCCTCTTAGACACCTCCTTCTTCCTCGCCTGTTCCTTGCTCGAAGAGTGCTTCCTTGGCAGGTCCTTCAGAGACCCCCTCCTCCTCCTCGACCTGGATTGCCTCTCTTCCTTCACGTCCTTCCCTCCTTCCTTCCTCCTACTCACACTCTCCTTCCTCTCATCCACCTCCTTCTTACTCTTCACCTTCTTCTTCTCTATTACCTCTTCCTTCTTCTCCATCTCTTTCTTTTTATCTTCCTCTCTCTTTTTATCTACTTCTCTCTTCTTTTCCACCTCTCTCTCCTTTTCAACCTCTTTCTTTTTCTCCACTTCTCTTCTTTTCTTCTTCACCTCTAACTTCTTTTCTTCCTTCCTTTCTCCACTCCCAACTGAATTCCTTTTCTTCTCACTCCTCCTTCCTTCTCCCTCCTTCTTTTTACCATGACTCACCTTCTCACCTCCATCATCATCATCATCACCCTCATTAGCTGCCTCAGTACACCTCAAAACCTCTTCGCATCCCTCCTCCTCCTCCTCCTGCCTCATCAACCCCTCCACTGCAACCGGACCAGCACCCAGCATCACGTCATCATCGTCGTCCTCATCATCTTCAATGTCAGACAGACTCTCATAATTCCCCTTCACCACCATCCTCTCTTCTTTCTCCTCAATACTCTTCTTCTTCTCCTCTTTCTTACCCTTACTCCTCTTTCTTTTCTTCTCCTCCTTTCCTTTCTTCCCTCCATCTGAGCCTTTAGTAGCACCCTCATCTCCTCCAGCACTGGCAGCAACAACACCTTTCGAAGACAACACCAACACACCTCCCTTATCCACTCCTCTCCCATCATAAACCTCTTTCACGCATGTCTTTTCCATCCCTTCTTTCCTCTCTCTTTCTTCCACCTTTTCTCTCTTTCCTACCTCCTTCCTCACCTCCTCTTCCTTCTTCTTCTTCTTCTCCTCCTCCACCTCCTTCTTCTCCTTCCTCCTCATCTTGGCGAGTTGCAGGTAGGCGTTCTTGTCCATGATTCCTCCCTCGATGACGTAGTACTTGCGTTGCTGCTGCTGCACACTCTTTCCTTCCTCTCCATCTCTCCTCTTTCCTTCCTCTCCATCTCTCCTCTTTCCTTCCTCTCCATCTCTCCTCTTCAACTCATCCACAACATCTTTGTTGATGACGACCTTCTTGATAGCATCAACAGCACGCTCTTTCTTCAAATCAATTACCTTTATTTTCTCATCCACACCGGCAGCCAATGCAACAGCCTCCTCCCCCTGTCTGGCAGCCAATGCAACCCCCTCCATCAACCCCCCCTCCAACACCACCCCCTCCATCAACCCCCCCTCCACCAACCCCCCCTCCAGCAACCCCCCCTCCAACACCACCCTGGTTCGCTTCTTCGATCTCACACTCACTCTAGACCCGCTCGTATGCGAACTACTATATCCTTTACTCCTCCTCTTTTTCTTCCTCCTCCTCTTCTTCTTCTCTCCCTCATCATCATCATCATCGCCATCATCATTACCATTACCACCACCATCATCATCATGACCACCCGCCTTCTTCCTCTCCTCCTCATCAATCATATGCAGCATGGACCTGAGAGTGTGCTGTTGTGAGAGCATCCGATCAAAACTCTCATCCACCACCACCCCCACCGCCATCTTGCCACCCC
This sequence comes from Piscicola geometra, assembly GCA_943735955.1. Taxonomy (NCBI): domain Eukaryota; kingdom Metazoa; phylum Annelida; class Clitellata; order Hirudinida; family Piscicolidae; genus Piscicola; species Piscicola geometra. Next base: position 4,582,222 of record OX030967.1, on the reverse strand, counting down.
TACCACCTCTACTACTACTACCACCATCATCAACACCACCTCTACTACTATCAGCAGCACCCTTCCCAGCAGCAACAACACCCCTCGTCTTGACCATGACCTTGTCTGCCTTGCTGCCACTTGCGCTCCGCCTGCTCTCACTACTCCTGCCTCTGGCGTGCTTGCTGAGGGACACTGCAGACGCATTGGCAAGAGGAGGAGGAGGAGGGAGAGGAGGGAGAGGGAGAGGGAGGAGGTGGTGGTTGTTGCTGCTGCTGCCCATGCCAACATGCCTCTCCTTCAGACTGCTCGTGCGACTGCCAGCATCACTATCAGCACCATCATCTCTACTTCGCGTTTTTTTCTTCTTCTTTTTCCTGTTCATAATCACTCTCCTTTTTTTATTCTTGCCATTTTCATCATCATCATCATCATCATCGCCATTTTTACTTTTGCTTTTAACTTTTTGAAGAAGATATTTACTACCCACTCCTACATTCTCCTCTTCATCATCATCCTCCTCCTCCTCCTCCTCACTTATCTCACCTTCTTCAAGCGCTACAATCTTTGCAAGATCATCATCAGCATTAACAGCATCATCATCACCACCATCCTCAAGAACACTACTACCAGCACCTCCTTTTGACACACCCTCACCAACACCACCAGT
>OX030967.1:4546089-4576373 GCA_943735955.1 Piscicola geometra | reverse complement strand
CACACCACACCACACTCTACCCCAACACACTACACCACACCACACCCTACCCTACCACAACAAACCACACTACACTTAACCACACCCTACCACACCACACTACACTAAACCACACACTACCACACCACACCACACTTAACCACACCCTACCACAACAAACCACACCACACCACAGTGCACCTTCCTGGTGGTTACGGACGCAGAGAAGGCGATCTTCTCATGCAAAAGTCGCATCGCTTTGCGCTTCAACATCCCCATCATCAGGTTTGTCCCTCGCAAACAATATGACGTCATGTTGTTGCTGTTGCTGTTGCTACCACTGTTGTTGTTGTTGTTGTTGTTGTTACCACTATTGTTGTTGTTGTTGTTGTTATCGCCATTAGTTCTTTGTTCCTATCCCGCATGACCGATCCCGGTCCTATGCGGAGAAGGTATGTGAACACCTCCCCCCCTCTCTCTTAGAGCCTCCTTGAGAGGTGAGGGAGGAGGTAGCGCTTTTGAGGTCCTCTTCGTGTCCGAGGGCAGCCAACGACGTCTCGTGAAGGCGGGACCATATAGCCGTTGTGTTGTTGTTGTTGATGTGGTTGTTGTTGATGTTGCTACCACTACTGTTGTTGCTTTTGATAATGCTACTTCTGTTCTTTTTTAAGTGTTGCTATTGGGGTTGCTAGGAGTTGTTGTTGTTGTTGTAGTTGCTACTACTAATGTTGCATATACTGCTAGTTTATCCCTTGCTAGAACAGAGTGAGCTATAAGCTATCAAATACAAATGAGGCAACAGTGCAGGCACCTAATCACCACATGACAAAAGCACCACCAACATTATTTGTGTTGTCATCATTACTATTATAACAGTATTATTATTATTATTGTTGTTTTTGTTAAAATTTTATTTTTATTATCATTATTGTTGTTGTTATAATTTTATTATTATTATCATTATTGTTGTTATAATTTTATTAATATTACAATAGTCATTATTATTTTTATTATTATTAGATTATTTTAAACCATTATCATTAATATTTATTCTTATTCTTTTTGCTATCGTTATATTATTATAATATTACTACTATCATCATCACCGCTCCCCTGTACAGCCCTGACTTCATACACGCATGCATTGAGGGGGGTAGGTTGGTGGATGTGAAGGGGTATGAGGTGGTAATGAACCAGGCCACACAGCTGTTCGGAAAGGGGGTGGTGCAAGAAGGTGGGTGGGTGGGTGAGAGGGATGGGGAGTGGGTGGGTGAGTGATGGGTGTGAATGGGAGGGATGGGGAGTGGGTGGGTGAGTGATGGGTGTGTGAATGGGAGGGATGGGGAGTGGGTGGGTGAGTGATGGGTGTGTGAATGGGAGGGATGGGGAGTGGGTGGGTGAGTGATGGGTGTGTGAATGGGAGGGATGGGGAGTGGGTGGGTGAGTGATGGGTGTGTGAATGGGAGGGATGGGAAGTGGGTGGGGAGGAGAAAATGTGAATGGGGCAAACTAGGAAGGGCCAAAAGATGGTGGATAAACGGATAGAGAAGCGGAATGGGGATCGATGATTGAGTGATGGTTAAAATAGATGACTGGATGGATGAACAATAAATTCGATAGACTACTATAACCATCATCACCACCATCACCACTACCACCACCACCACCACCACCTCCGACAGCCTCCATCCACCACAAGCCCACCCCCAAGAACAAGCAGTGTGGAGGGGTGAAGGGGTGGGTGGAGGGGGAGGAGGCAATGCCCTATAAGGAATACGATGGTGATGATTATGATCTTCTGGAATTCGCCATCTTTGAGGTGGAAAGCAAGAGTGGGTGCTGATTATAGTTTGGTGGTTTGGTGTTCGACATCATCATCCTTATCGTAATCATTACAATCATCATTATCATCATCATAATTATCATTATCATTATAATTATTATCATCATTACCAACACCACCATCATCATCATCATTACCAACACCACCATCATCATCATCATTACCAACACCACCATCATCATCATCATTACCAACACCACCATCATCATCATCATTACCAACACCACCATCATCATCATCATTACCAACACCACCATCATCATCATCATTACCAACACCACCATCATCATCATCATCACCAGGGAGAAATGAAGACAATTAATAAGAGTTTGAAGAAGACATTCTTTGTTCTAGAATTGCATGCTATCAAGAAGAATATTGATAATAATAAAATGATAAATAATAATAATAATAATAATAAGGGTGCCGAAGATGCTGATGATGATAGTTATATTTTCAAAGTGATCTTCCAGAGTGGAATGGTGGACTGTTATGAGGGGGTTGGTGCACACTGCAGAATTCACTATACACCTCCGTCACACACTCTAAACTACACATACACATACACCAAACCTGCACATACACCACACATTTACATAACCACACATACCCCACACATGCAGCTAACATACACATTACTGACTCTTCATCACACATGTAATTTTAAAAACAGAGTACTTCACCACACGTTCACATTTACTTCTGTAAACAACTCACCTAAAACACATATTTAAACAGACTCCACACATACGCACCACCACACACTTCTACACACTAATCACATACACTCTTACACACCCATACCAAAACACACGTACACACCACATAATCAGAGAATCACAGACGAAAAACGCACACTGAAGTTCACAGAAGACCCTCAAGTGGCCATCAAGCTTTACAACAGTGCCCTCCACAAGTACACACACACACACACACACACACACACACACACACATATGTATATATATATATATATATATATATATATATATATATATATACAAAAACACACACACTTTATCTTTAAGTGTGTGATTCACCCATTGCTTCCGACTGCTTATGGGCGTCGTCATTATCATCATCATCATCATCATCATCATCATCGTCACCATCATCATCATCATCATCACCATCATCATCATCATCATCAACAGCATTTCCATCGTAGTTATTCAAGTATCAACACTGCAACACACAACAACACAGATGCAACAGCAACAGCAACACACTACGAGACAAACTTCCGTGCCTAGACGCTGGCTCTAATCATCTGCTGGAGGTAGGTAACCTTGTCAACGCTATTAATAGTAAGATGATGGTGCTGATGATGATGGTGATGACTATGATTATGATTATCATGGTTTTGATGATGATCATGATGGGGATATCCATTTATTCACTCATCCAACTCATGCAACCTCAACAACAGCCCTAAAGCCACAAAATGTCACTCAGGTGGTTGGAGTGGTGGATGGGGAGTGCATGGAGGGAGGGGGGAGGGTGCGGGGACAGGGGTGCGGTAGTAGTGAGGTGGCTGAGCTGGTGGGGAGGGTGTTCAGGGATGGGCAGAGGTGCTGTGAGGACCTCCTCCGAACTCCCGTCTACCAACTCAAGCTCTACATGGTGTTGTTGTTCAGTTGTTGTTGTTGTAGTTGTTGTAGTTGGTGTAGAGTAGTTGTTTTTGTACAGTTTTCGTTATACAGCTGTTGTTCAGTTGTTGTTATATAGTGATTGTTGTACAGTAATTGTTTTGACCTAGCGGTTGTTTAAACTAGCATCATTATCATCACCAACCAGGTGGATCGAGCGGAAGCTTGTTTGGTGCAAATGCTTAGTCACATTGCAAGAAACTCAAAGATCCACAACAACAACAACAACATTCACAACAACAACAACAACATCCACAACGACAACATCCACAACGACAACATCCACAACAACGGCAACAACCACCTGGAAGACTTGCTAGGCGACTTCTACAGACACTTTCCGCACAGGGAGCTGCATGGGGCAGACATGGTCGACAGGGCGTTCCTGGTGGCCAAGATGGAACTGTGTCAGGTGTGTCTCTGTGGTGGTGGGGGTGGTGGTGTGCTTCTGTCAATTGCTTATTGTTATCATGTAGTACATCACTACATCACTTCACCACCAAAATACACCACCTTAAATAACTAATCACCACTACACACCACCACAAACTACCTCACACAAACCACCACACACAAACCACCACACACAAACCACCACACACAAACCACCTCACACAAACCACCTCACACAAACCACCTCACACAAACCACCTCACACAAACCACCACACACAAACCACCACACACAAACCACCTCACACAAACCACCACACACAAACCACCTCACACAAACCACCACACACAAACCACCACACACAAACCACCTCACACAAACCACCTCACACAAACCACCTCACACAAACCACCTCACACAAACCACCTCACACAAACCACCTCACACAAACCACCTCACACAAACCACCTCACACAAACCACCACACACAAACCACCACACACAAACCACCTCACACAAACCACCTCACACAAACCACCTCACACAAACCACCACACACAAACCACCTCACACAAACCACCACACACAAACGACCTCACACAAACCACCTCACACAAACGACCTCACACAAACCACCTCACACAAACGACCTCACACAAACCACCACACACAAACCACCTCACACAAACCACCTCACACAAACCACCACACACAAACCACCTCACACAAACCACCACACACAAACGACCTCACACAAACCACCTCACACAAACCACCTCACACAAACCACCTCACACAAACCACCACACACAAACCACCTCACACAAACCACCTCACACAAACCACCACACACAAACCACCACACACAAACCACCTCACACAAACCACCACACACAAACCACCTCACACAAACCACCACACACAAACCACCTCACACAAACCACCTCACACAAACCACCTCACACAAACCACCTCACACAAACCACCTCACACAAACCACCTCACACAAACCACCTCACACAAACCACCTCACACAAACCACCACACACAAACCACCACACACAAACCACCACACACAAACCACCTCACACAAACCACCACACACAAACCACCACACACAAACCACCACACACAAACCACCTCACACAAACCACCACACACAAACCACCTCACACAAACCACCACACACAAACCACCTCACACAAACCACCTCACACAAACCACCTCACACAAACCACCTCACACAAACAACACACACAAACCACCTCACACAAACCACCTCACACAAACCACCTCACACAAACCACCTCACACAAACCACCTCACACAAACCACCTCACACAAACCACCTCACACAAACCACCACACACAAACCACCACACACAAACCACCACACACAAACCACCTCACACAAACCACCACACACAAACCACCACACACAAACCACCACACACAAACCACCTCACACAAACCACCACACACAAACCACCTCACACAAACCACCACACACAAACCACCTCACACAAACCACCTCACACAAACCACCACACACAAACCACCTCACACAAACCACCACACACGAACCACCACACACAAACCACCTCACACAAACCACCTCACACAAACCACCTCACACAAACCACCACACACAAACCACCACACACAAACCACCTCACACAAACCACCACACACAAACCACCTCACACAAACCACCACCACAACCACCTCACACAAACCACCTCACACAAACCACCACACACAAACCACCTCACACAAACCACCTCACACAAACCACCTCACACAAACCACCACACACAAACCACCACACACAAACCACCACACACAAACCACCACACACAAACCACCTCACACAAACCACCACACACGAACCACCACACACAAACCACCACACACAAACGACCTCACACAAACCACCTCACACAAACCACCTCACACAAACCACCTCACACAAACCACCACCACAACCACCTCACACAAACCACCTCACACAAACCACCACACACAAACCACCTCACACAAACCACCTCACACAAACCACCTCACACAAACGACCTCACACAAACCACCTCACACAAACCACCTCACACAAACGACCTCACACAAACCACCTCACACAAACCACCTCACACAAACCACCACACACAAACCACCACACACAAACCACCACACACAAACCACCACACACAAACCACCACACACAAACCACCTCACACAAACCACCTCACACAAACCACCTCACACAAACCACCTCACACAAACCACCTCACACAAACCACCTCACACAAACCACCACACACAAACCACCACACACAAACCACCACACACAAACCACCTCACACAAACCACCACACACAAACCACCACACACAAACCACCACACACAAACCACCACACACAAACCACCACACACAAACCACCTCACACAAACCACCTCACACAAACCACCTCACACAAACCACCACACACAAACCACCACACACAAACCACCACACACAAACCACCTCACACAAACCACCACACACAAACCACCACACACAAACCACCACACACAAACCACCACACACAAACCACCACACACAAACCACCTCACACAAACCACCTCACACAAACCACCTCACACAAACCACCTCACACAAACCACCACACACAAACCACCACACACAAACGACCACACACAAACCACCACACACAAACCACCACACACAAACGACCTCACACAAACCACCACACACAAACCACCACACACAAACGACCTCACACAAACCACCACACACAAACCACCTCACACAAACCACCTCACACAAACGACCTCACACAAACCACCTCACACAAACCACCTCACACAAACCACCTCACACAAACCACCTCACACAAACGACCTCACACAAACCACCTCACACAAACCACCTCACACAAACCACCTCACACAAACCACCTCACACAAACGACCTCACACAAACCACCTCACACAAACCACCACACACAAACCACCACACACAAACCACCTCACACAAACCACCACACACAAACCACCACACACAAACCACCTCACACAAACCACCTCACACAAACCACCTCACACAAACCACCTCACACAAACCACCTCACACAAACCACCTCACACAAACCACCTCACACAAACCACCTCACACAAACCACCTCACACAAACCACCTCACACAAACGACCTCACACAAACTACCTCACACAAACCACCTCACACAAACCACCTCACACAAACCACCTCACACAAACCACCTCACACAAACCATCTCACACAAACCACCTCACACAACCACCTCACACAAACCACCACACACAAACCACCACACACAAACCACCACACACAAACCACCTCACACAAACCACCACACACAAACCACCACACACAAACCACCACACACAAACCACCTCACACAAACCACCACACACAAACCACCTCACACAAACCACCTCACACAAACCACCTCACACAAACCACCTCACACAAACCACCTCACACAAACCACCTCACACAAACCACCAGCTGCTCAGGGACATGATAACGATCAGCGAAACGACCCTCCTCTCAGAGGCGTCCATCTTGCTTTCTAATTATAGATCTCTCAACTGTCACGTGACCTTAATGCCGACCAATCAGCGCCAAAGGGAGAGCATGGAAGACTTCATATTGGCTGCTATAAATAGAAGCGCACGTGATCAAGTTCTCATTGCTGGATGCGTCGTCAAGGCAACTGAGTGAGTATTCTATGTGTGCTTTAGTGCAGTGCTTTGTTGCGTGTGTCTCTTTCAATACAACTAACGCGATATTAATCAATTCTGGTACTAAAACACCAACCATGTCAACACCACTAAAACCACCATGACAACACCACTAAAACCACCATGACAACACCACTACAACCACCATGACAACACCACTACAACCACCATGACAACACCACTACAACCACCATGACAACACCACTACAACCACCATGACAACACCACTACAACCACCATGACAACACCACTACAACCACCATGACAACACCACTACAACCACCATGACAACACCACTACAACCACCATGACAACACCACTACAACAACAACTACAACAACCGCAACAACCACCACAACAGCATAAGAATACAGGAAATATTCAAAGTTCAAAGATTTAGCGAGAGGAAGTGGAAGAAAAGAGCTGACCATAGACAAGGAGATGGTGGTGATGATGATCATGATAGTGGTGGTAATGGTGGAGATGATAGTGATGATGGTCTTGGCAATAGGAATGGTGATGATGATGATTACGTTTTTCACTATGGAGACGGTGGAGGCAGGTTACTCTTTCATGGAACCAAGGCTGAGAACTTAGTGGGAGTGTTGTCGAGGTGAAGATACTACTCTCATTCATATGCATTAGAAGCTCATTAGTATGCATTAGAAGCTCATTAGTATGCATTAGAAGCTCATTAGTATGCATTAGAAGCTCATTAGTATGCATTAGAAGCTCATTAGTATGCATTAGAAGCTCATTAGTATGCATTAGAAGCTCATTAGTATGCATTATCATGACAACCACCATGACATCATCACCACCTCTATGACAACAACCACTATAATACTATCTACTATGACAATAACCACCTTAACAACAAGCACTTCTATGTCAACCATCATGACTACAATATTTTCCATGACGGCCACTATAACACCATAACCACTACCACCATGACAACAACCACCACAACCACCACCACCATCATCACCAGAGGACTACTGGCTCCCAGGGTGGTGGTGGAGGAGCTGGGGGGATGCCTGAGTGATGAGGGGAGGCTGGGCAGTGCCCTGTACTTCGCCGATGACCCTCTGTACGTTTGTGTGATCTTTTGTGCGCTACTATCGTTATCATCATCAGTTTCGTAATCATCATCATCAGTTTCATCATCATCATCATCATCATCATCATTAGTTTCATCATCATCATCAGTTTCATCATCATCATCGTTATCAGCACCAGTCTGGCTTACAGCACGTGTTCAGGGGATGGAGAGGGTGTGTTCTGTGTGATGATTTGTGAGGTAGATTTGGGTAGAGTGCTGCAAGTCACTGAACCCCAATTAGGTAGTGATGATGATGATGATGAAGATGATGATGATGATGATGATGTTGATGATGATGAGGATGAAGATGATGATGATGCCGATGATAATGATGCCGATGAAGATGATGATGATGCTAAAGGTGATGATGATGATGATACAGGACTACAAAGGGCTCCAGCAGGGTACGACTCTGTGAAGGCTGTGCCAGTCCCCAATGGAGCTTTCAAGGTTCTTTGCTGCTGCTGCTGCTGCTGCAGTTGTGGAAGATGCATTAGGATTGTTTTATTAAAATTGTATAAATAGTATCATTATTATTTTTTTTATAAATATATTATTATTATTATTACTATTATTAATATATCAATCCTCCTGTGTATATTTGATTACTATTATTTCAAAATTGCTCTTAACGTTGTGACAGCACGCCGAGTATGCAGTCTACCACACGGAGCGACAGAGGCTGGCCTACCTCGTGCAGTTCACCATTCCTCGCTGCAAGAAGCTGCAAGAGAATAAGAAGAATAAGAAAAATGATGATGATGATGATGATAAGAGAATTGATGATGATGATGATGATGGTGACAGAATATCCCAAAGAAATAGCATCGTCTTATATTCAAGAGAGAGTTAGTAGAAGCTGCCATTTCTGTTAATGTTGTATCATCATCATCATCCTTATCATCAACATCATCATCATCATCACCACCACAGTGGATCACCTGATGACTGACCTGGTTGCCAAGGTGAATGAGCATCAAGAACTTGACCTGATTAAGCGCCTGCTCGAGCCAATGGGCAGTAAGGAGGTCAAAAGGTGTGGCCTTGTGACGTCAGAAGAGTCAGTGCCTTTGAAGGGACAGCATGTCTTTGTGAGGGTGGTTGACTTAGTAGCAGAGGTTTGTATGTGTGTGTGTGTGTGTGTGTGTGTGTGTGTGTGTGTGTGTGTGTGTGTGTGTGTGTGTGTGTGTGTGTGTGTGTGTGTGTGTGTGTGTGTGTGTGTGTGTGTGTGTGTGTGTGTGTGTGTGTGTGTGTGTGTGTGTGTGTGTGTTGTGTGTGTGTGTGTGTGTGTGTGTGTGTGTGTGTGTGTGTGTGTGTGTGTGTGTGTGTGTGTGTGTGTGTGTGTGTGTGTGTGGTGTGTATGCGTGCGTGCGTACACCGTATTATTATTATTTGTGTTAATCTAAATGCAAAACACAACTGACACGCCAGGTGGAGCTGATACAACACTTCCACGGCGAGAGCCACAAAGGCGACAGCAGCAGTGGTCGTGGTGGTGGTCGTGCTGGTCACATAGAGGGCAAGTACTTGCTGGCACTTGACGCCAAGGCCACCGTGTGTGCCTTCGAGGCGTGGCTGAACGGCAAGAGGGTGGTCGCTGAGGTGAGGGAGAAGAAGGAGGCCCAAAGAGTCTACAGGTGATGTGGCAGGGGGATCGTTATCAGTAGTGTCTGAATCATCATCCTTATCATCATCATCATCGTCATTATCATTACAGGGAGGCAGTGTCACAAGGACATGGAGCTTATTTGATGGACCAAGAAGAGGATGAAGATGTTGGTAGTGGTAGTGATGATGATGATGTATATGATGATGATGGTGGGGATGATGATGATGATGTCACAAACATTAATCCCCTTTCTAGAACCTGTTCGTCATCAGTTTAGGAAACCTACCTCTCAACTGTGATGCCCAAGTTAAGGTGTTTGTCAGTGTGCTTGTCAGTGTGGTTGTCATGGTGGTTGTCAGTGTGGTTGTCAGTGTGATTGTCAGTGTGGTTGTCATGGTGGTTGTCATGGTGGTTGTCAGTGTGATTGTCAGTGTGATTGTCAGTGTGGTTGTCATGGTGGTTGTCATGGTGGTTGTCATCGTGGTTGTCAGTGTGGTTGTCATGGTGGTTGTCAGTGTGGTTGTCAGTGTGGTAGTCAGTGTGGTTGTCAGTGTGGTTGTCATGGTGGTTGTCATGGTGGTTGTCATGGTGGTTGTCATGGTGGTTGTCATGGTGGTTGTCAGTGTGGTTGTCAGTGTGGTAGTCAGTGTGGTTGTCATGGTGGTTGTCAGTGTGGTAGTCAGTGTGGTAGTCAGTGTGGTTGTCAGTGTGGTTGTCATGGTGGTTGTCAGTGTGATTGTCAGTGTGGTTGTCAGTGTCGTTGTCATGGTGGTTGTCAGTGTGGTTGTCAGTGTGGTTGTCAGTGTGGTTGTCAGTGTGGTTGTCATGGTGGTTGTCATGGTGGTTGTCAGTGTGGTAGTCAGTGTGGTTGTCAGTGTGGTTGTCATGGTGGTTGTCATGGTGGTTGTCAGTGTGGTTGTCAGTGTGGTTGTCAGTGTGGTTGTCAGTGTGGTAGTCAGTGTGGTTGTCAGTGTGGTTGTCATGGTGGTTGTCATGGTGGTTGTCAGTGTGGTTGTCAGTGTGGTTGTCATGGTGGTTGTCATGGTGGTTGTCATGGTGGTTGTCATGGTGGTTGTCATGGTGGTTGTCAGTGTGGTTGTCAGTGTGGTAGTCAGTGTGGTTGTCATGGTGGTTGTCAGTGTGGTTGTCAGTGTGGTAGTCAGTGTGGTTGTCAGTGTGGTTGTCATGGTGGTTGTCATGGTGGTTGTCAGTGTGGTTGTCAGTGTGGTTGTCAGTGTGGTTGTCATGGTGGTTGTCAGTGTGGTTGTCAGTGTGGTTGTCAGTGTGGTTGTCAGTGTGGTTGTCAGTGTGGTTGTCAGTGTGGTTGTCAGTGTGGTTGTCATGGTGGTTGTCATGGAGATTGTCAGTGTGGTTGTCATGGTGGTGGTTGTCCTAGTAGTTGTCATACTGACACCTCTCCACCACCACCACCACCACAAAGGTGACTTACACTACGGAGTTGGCGGTTGACGACTGCTGCATGCGCTTCATCCTTCCGTCTTGCATCGACAAGCGACAGGCGATTGACCACCGGCAGCCGCTGCAGGTGGCTTTCTGTTGCTGCTACTAACACCACCACCTTTGCATGCTACCACGCCACGTCAATCGTACTACAACATATACCAAATTACCTCACACTACATCACTCATGCCAATCGCACCACCACACCACATCAAGCACATCACCACGGTACCACTCTTAATCACCCACATCAACTACACCAGAGCCTCTTACACCACATGAATCAAGCCACACCACCACACACACCAACCACACCCACCAACTACACCAACCACACCACCACACACACCAACCCCAACACCACACACACCAACCACACCACCACACCCACCCAATCACACCAACCACACCCACCAAACCACACCAACCACACCATCACACACACCAATCACACCCATCAACCACACCACCAAACCACACACACCACACCCACCCAACCACACCACCACCACAGCAAGACACTTCTTCCCAATGGTTTCTCCTCAATGACGAGCTGAAGACATCTGTGCAGGTACCAACTCACCCATCATTCTATTAAATATGCTCTGTCCTATTTTAAAACTTGGCCCATTTCAGAATAAGACAAGATACTCTATTATATATATATATGTATATACTCTGTAATCAAATATTTATTAATTCTTACTTATTTACACCAACCAAGAACCAACCACTTAGTTCTGAAATAGAGTTTGGGTTAAGATTAGAGTTAAATTCTTTGAAAAAGTATTCGATTATAAAGTTGTTGGCATTATCTAAAAAGGGACGGAACATATATTTATATATATATAAACCATACATTATTCAGCAACACCAACAACAACATCAACAACCAAGCAACAACATCAACAACAACAACAACAAAAGGTGAGCATCGAGATGCCGTTCAGAATCAAAGCCATCAGTTCACCCACCCACGTCATCAGGGTCAAGGTTGTCATTTTAAATATTCATCATCATCATCACCATCATCATCATAGTAGTAGGAGTAATAATCATCATTATCATAATAACAATAACAATGATAATAACGTTTTTAATAAAAGTTTTATTTTAAACTTTTTTCTTAGAAAACTGAAACGAAGGCTGTAGTGGAAACGCCGCCTGGTGCCAGCATGCAACATGGCTTCGAATTGCAAGTGAGCCACTCATCAAACTGCTAAAATCATGCATATTTATTAGCTTTGAATATTCATTAGCTCTAAATATTCGTGAGTTTTGTTATGCATTACGTCATCAATATGCAATACATTATAATGCATTAACTCACTAGTAATCATTTTCTCATTCATATACGTGATCTTATGAATATGTATGAGTACATTCATATATGCATCTCAAGTTTCCACAACACACTTCTCTTCCCCCTTAGATCTACCTCTCCGAGATTCACGTTCCGAGGATGTGGGTGGAGAAGGATGAAGAGGATGAAACTGACAGGGTGCTATGTTTGATTGTAACAACAACAATAACACCACAGAAAAAACACAACAACAAACCACTAAACAACAACATCAAAAAACCACAATATTAAAAAAACAATCACAAGAATAAGAATAAACGCACTGCAACAGTGGAGTCTGCAACATCATCAATCTATCACAACAACCAATAAAACCCTTTCAACGACTATTACACCATCGTTTACTAGCTCAACAAAAACTAACAAAATAAAAACAGCCATAACAGCAATAACAAAAATAGCAACAACAACCACAACAAGAACAACCTCAAGCACAATACATATAAAAAAAAGAATTCACACCATCTACAACAACCACAACAACCTCAACAACAACCACAGCAACCACAAAAACAACCACAACAACAACAACAACCACAACAACCTCAACAACCACAACCACAACAACAACAACTCTCACAGGCCTGCATGCTGACCTTTTATCCCGAGTTTGAGGCGAGCGGCAGGCAGGACGCCAGCATCATCATCATCATCGACCTCTCCACCTCCATCTTCCTCTCCAAACTCTACTCTAACCTCTTGCAGGTTGTTCTGCGTGTTGTTGTTGTTGCTCTGTTGCTATTTTTAGTGTGTTTTTATTTACCAAATCATAATCATCATCGTCGTTGTCATCATTATAGTCTTCATCATTGTCGTCATCATCAACATTATCATCATCATCATCATCATCATCACCAGGTGCTTCTTCTAGTGCTGCACCACTTGCCCAACAACTCATCCTTCAACCTTATTCTTTTCGGAAGCCGTTAGTCTTTATCTCTTCATCAACTAAAATGGTTCTATTATTATTATTATATTTATTATTATTATTTATTATTATTATTAATTCTACTACTACTACTATTACTACTACTACTACTACTACTACTACTACTACTACTACTACTACTACTATTACTACTACTACTACTACTACTACTACTACTACTACTACTACTACTACTACTACTACTACTACTACTACTACTACTACTACTACTACTACTACTACTACTACTACTACTACTTCTACTACTACTACTACTACTACTACTACTACTACTACTACTACTACTACTACTACTACTACTACTACTACTACTACTACTACTACTACGACTACTACTACTACTAATAATAATAATAATAATAATAATAATAATAATGTTACTACTATTACCACTTTCTCAGATCATGTGAGCTTACATGTGGGAACACAGCCGAAGAATGACAACACTTGCTCGGAGGTTGTCAAGTTCATGCAGGTATCATCATCATAACTTTCTCCAAACATTATCATCATCATCATCCACATTATCATCCATATCACCATCATCATCATCATCCACATCATCACCACAAATACCACAACCACTTCTCACCATCACCTTCTTCTTGCAACCACCATCATCATTCACCCCTCCCCCCCCCCCCAAACAACTAACCATCATCCTCGCCACAGAAACACACACAACCAATGGGCGGGAGCGACTTGACGAGTGTGTTGAAGAGTGTGGAGTACCTATGCACACAGGCGAGCAACCTCCTGCTCCTCACCGATGGATGTCTGCAGCAGCCGTCAGCGATCCTCCAGCGTGCTTCCTCGCTCCCTTGCCGCTTGCGCCTTTTTGCACTCGGACTAGGGTGCGTGAAGTGGCGTGCTTGTGAAAATGCTCAGGCCAGATTCGCGAGATTTAAAGTTACAAATGTACATTCACAGCAACTAAACTAAACTGTAATATCCACTAAACTACTACACAGATAAATAACACACCACCAGCTTAATATCAACCACAACAACAAACAACAACAACAACCACCACCACAGCAATAACTGCTACAACAACCACCACCACAACAACCACCACCACAGCAACAACTGCCACAACAACCACCACCACAGCAACAACTGCCACAGCCACTTTCTGCAGCTGCTGGCGAACGCTGGCAGAGGTCATTTTGAGAAACTTGAGGCAAACCACACGAGCAAGTGGTCAGGTGAGGAGAGCTTCATCTTTGCTCCACCACTACTAATCCACCACTACTCCACTACTTTTCCACTACATACGCTCATCATTACTCCACCACTACTACATACGCTCACCATTACTCCACCACTACTACATACGCTCACCATTACTCCACCACTACTACATACGCTCACCATTACTCCACCACTACTACATACGTTCATCATTACTCCACCACTACTCCAATATCACTACCACATAGCTTCATATTCACGTCACTATCCTAGAATTGTTACAGTGTTCTTAGACACAATCAAGCATTTGAAAAGTTAACACTGCCGTTGAGGTTTTTAAGCATCTTTAACCATTATACAACATCGTTAACAACGCTACAACATCGTTAACAACGCTACAACATCGTTAAAATTTTTAACTTTATCGTTACTGTCTTTCGTTTGATGGTGGAGAAGGAGGTGATGATGATGGTGATGAGGATGATGATGATGATGATGATGATGATGAGGATGATGATGATGATGATGATGATTATGATGATGATGATGATGAGCGTTCGTGAATCATCATCATCATCATGGTGGTGTTTGCTTCCAGAGCAGGTGAAGCAGCAGCTGGACAGGACCTCCCAGGCAGGCCTCAGTGACGTCAGCATCACTTGGCAAGACTTCAACAACAACAACAATAATGATGATGATGATGAACGCGATAATGATAATGATGAGGGTGGCGATGATGATGATGATGTCGTAAGACGTGTACACAACAAGTTGTATGCGCAAGCACCCAGCAGAGTGAACGTCTTGTTCAGCGGATCCAGACTGGTGCTGTACGCCTTCGTGTCTGACTGCACACTGGTGGGTGGTGGTGGTGGTGGTGGGGGTGGTGATTGGGGTGATGGTGGTGGTGGTGATGGTGATTGGGGTGGTGGTGGTGGTGGTGGTGGTGATGGTGGTGGTGATGGTGGTGGTGGTGGTGGTGATGGTGGTGGTGATGGTGGTGGTGGTGGTGGTGCTATAGGTTGGTGGTGGTTGTGGTAGTGGTAGTGGTGGTGGTGGTAGTGGTGGTGGTGGTGGTGGTTAACTACCACAACAACAACCACACTACAACAACTACACTTTAAAAGCCACAGCAACGATATAATCAAAAATAGTTGTGGCAAAACAACTACAACAACCACAACAACATCAACACCACATCAAAACCACAACAACTCTCACAACAACCACATCAGCCACAACTACCTCAACACCACAACAACACCAACGACCACAACAACCTCAACACCACAACAACACCAACGACCACAACAATCTCAACACTACAACAACACCAACGACCACAACAACCTCAACACTAGAACACCACCAACAACCGCAACAACCATGCCAACAACCACAACGACCACGCCAACCACACCAACAACTCCACCAACAACCACATCCAGGCCACATTACGAGCGAAAGTGAACGGAAAGGAAGTCAGTACGATTGTATCCACGTCAGAGCTCAGTGTCACCACTGGAAAGGTGCCTGGAAGTTGGTGGGGTAGGGAATGGGAAAGGGAGAAGTGGTGGTTTGTGGTGGAGTGAGAGAAGGAATGGGAGCTTACCACATTGCAGCAAATTATCATACGACAACACTAATACTAAAGCACTACAATACGTCCCATAACAAAACACACCACATCACACAACAACACCACACAACCCTTCACGCCACACAAGAACACCGCACAACAAAACCACACTACACTAATTAGTTACACTACACATCAATCTTCCACCTCTCATCAACCCATCTCGACCCTCCCATCCCTAACCAACCCCACTACAAACACACCACACCACACCACTACAACCACACCACACCACTACAACCACACCACACCACTACAACCACACCACACCACTACAACCACTCCACTACAACCACACCACCCCCTACCACAACCACACCACACCCCCACTACAACCACACCACACCACTACAACCACACCACTACAACTACACCACCCCACTACAACCACACTACACCCCTACTACAACCACACCACACCCCCACTACAACCACACCACACCACTACAACCACACCACCCCACTACAACCACACTACACCCTTACTACAACCACACCACACCCCCACTACAATCACACCACACCCCCACTACAACCACACCACACCCCTACTACAACCACATCACACCCCCACTACAACCATACCACACCACACCCCCACTACAACCACACCACACCACTACAACCACACCACACCACACCCCCACTACAACCACATCACACCACTACAACCAGACCACACCACACCCCCACTACAACCACACCACCCCACTACAACCACACTACACCCCTACTACAACCACACCACACCCCCACTACAACCACACCACACCCCCACTACAACCACACCACTACAACCACACCACCCCACTACAACCACACTACACCCTTACTACAACCACACCACACCCCCACTACAACCACACCACACCCCCACTACAACCACACCACACCCCTACTACAACCACATCACACCCCCACTACAACCACACCACACCACACCCCCACTACAACCACACCACACCACACCCCCACTACAACCACACCACACCACTACAACCACACCACACCACACCCCCACTACAACCACACCACACCACTACAACCAGACCACACCACACCCCCACTACAACCACACCACCCCACTACAACCACACTACAGCCCTACTACAACCACACCACACCCCCACTACAACCACACCACACCCCCACTACAGCCACACCACTACAACCACACCACCCCACTACAACCACACTACACCCTTACTACAACCACACCACACCCCCACTACAACCACACCACACCCCCACTACAACCACACCACACCCCTACTACAACCACATCACACCCCCACTACAACCACACCACACCACACCCCCACTACAACCACACCACACCACTACAACCACACCACACCACACCCCCACTACAACCACACCACACCCCCACTACAACCACATCACACCACTACAACCACACCACACCACTACAACCACACCCCCACTACAACCACACCACACCCCCACCACAACCACACCACACCACACAATGACGTCAGATGATCCACCGACTGACCGCAAAGGCGCTCCTCAACGACTGGAGTGACGGAGTCCTCCTGGAGGATGCTGTCATGGATGAGGTATGCAGCTTTGAGTGTTGACATCATCATCATCACCACCCTTGCATCATTATTATCTTCATACTTGCATCATTGGCATCATAATCATCTTCATACTTGCATCATTGGCATCATCATCATCTTCATAATTGCATTCTCATCATCATCATCATCATCACTTTTGCATCCTAATCGTCTTCATCCTTGCATCATCATCATCATCATCATCATCATCATCATCAATGCCTTCCTTATCATTATTGTTTGCATCGGTTTCATCACTCTTTCATCATTATCATAGTCACTTCCATCATTATCATCACCCTTATCATCATCATTATCATCACCCTTATCATCATCATTGTCATCATCATTATCATCATCATTATCATTACCCTTATCATCACCACTATGATCATCAAATTTATCATTATGACAACTCTTATCATCATCATTACCATCACCCTATGATCAATATCATTACTACCTTATGATTATCCCAACCTTCCCATCATTATCATAACTCTCTAATCTTTACCATCACCACTTCATCACGTCTCATTATCATTATCATAACCATCCAATCATCACCACCCTATCACCGTTTCATCATCATCACCATCACCACCTCATCATCATCATTACCATGACGGCTTGAAGGCTGCGAAGATGAAGATGAAGAAGAGGATGATAGACTTGAGCGTGAAGCATGGCATTGTCAGCAAGTACACGAGCTTTGTCGCAGTGGAACACAGAGAGCCGGTGTTGTTGTTGTGTGGTGTTGTTTGTTGTTTTTGTGATGGGGGGGATGTTGTTGTGTGTTGTTTTTTTTGTGGTATAGTCGTGTGTTTTAGTAAGGTGTGTTGTTTTTGTGTTGTTGTGTTTTGTTGTGTATGTTGTTGTATTGTTTTTCTGTTGTGGTGTTGTTGTGGGTTTTTTGTTGTATGTTGTGGCTATTTATTTTGTGTTGGTGTTGTGTAGTGTATGATACAGTGGTGGTAGTGTAGAGTGCTGTTGTGTGGTGTAGTGTGGTGTGATGTAGTGTGGTATGGTGTAGTGTGGTATGGTATAGTGTGGTATGGTATAGTGTGGTATGGTTTAGTGTGGTATGGGGTAGTGTGGTATGGTATAGTGTGGTGTGGTGTAGTGTGGTGTGGTGTAGTGTGGTGTGGTGTAGTGTGGTGTGGTGTAGTGTGGTGTGGTTTAGTGTGGTGTGGTGTGGTGTAGTGTGGTGTGGTGAGGTGTGGTGGGGTGTGGTGTAGTGTGGTGTGGTGAGGTGTGGTGTGGTGTGGTGTGGTAGGTGTGGTGTGGTAGCGTACTATATTAGGCTGTGACGTTCTTAAATGACACTTCAATTTCAAATTCAGTGAAACGTGTTAGTGATACATCGTTCGAAATATAAAAAAGTTTAATTCTTCTCACCAGGGGGAGGAGTGGACGTCACATGACACACAGGCCCTTCTCCACTCTTGCAACGTCGACATCCTCCCCTACATGACCTTCGAACCCACTATCTGCAAGGTCAACATTTACTTATCCATTTTCCCGTTTAACTATTCATCCATCTATCTATTTATCCATTTATTCATCCATCCATCTATCAATCCATTCATCTACACACCAAAACCACACAACACCACCAAACCACACAACACCGCCAAACCACACAACACACCAAAACCAGACAACACCATCAAAACCACACAACACCACCAAACCACAAAACACCACCAAAACCACACAACACACCAAAACCACACAACACCACCAAAACCACACAACACACCAAAACCACACAACACCACCAAAACCACACAACACACCAAAACCACACAACACCACCAAAACCACACAACACCACACAACACCAAAACCATACAGCACCACCAAAACCACACAACACACCAAACCACAAAACAAACGACTCCACAGTTCCAGTTGACCAGTTCTGATCAGAACCAGTCAACCATTGAGGTCTCCTCTGACGCCTCAGTCAACCAACTCTTTCTTGCCATTCGACAAAAGTTGTTGTGGTTCTTTTGCTTTTTGTTGTTGTGGTTGTGTTGTTGTTGATGTGTTTTTGTTGTTGTTGTTGTTGTTACTGTTGCTGTTGTTGTTTTTTTTAGTTGATGTATTGCCTAATTTTATTGTAACTGTTGTTTTTGATGTTGTTGTTTTCTATTCTTTAGTTGTTGTTTCTGCTGCATTGGCTTAAATTACTACAATTTGTAATGTGTTCTCACTATCAACCTCATTATTATTATCCTCATCAACATCATTATCATCAGCACCACCACCATCATCATCATCACGGCATCACCACCACCACCATCATCATCTTTATCATCATCACCACCAACACCACCATCATCATCTTCATCATCATCATCATTATCACCATCACCACCACCATCATCATCATCATCATCGCTACAGTATGGAAGATGGGGACGATGTGGCATTGTCGCTGAAACAAGGCAAAGTAGTGGAAATGAGAGATGAAAGGAGGAGGAGGATGGAGAGAGAGAAGGAAGAGGAAGAGGAGGAAGAGGAGGGGAAGGAGAGAGAGAGTGAGGTGTGGGAGGTGTGTGGCTCGTTTGAGGCTGGCATCGTGTGCCTCTCGAGCGCTTCCTTCAAGAATCGATTCGGCAAGCGTTGTCTGGAGGAGTTGGAGGTGTGTGACGATGTGCAAGAGGTGCGTTCAATCATTGGTGGCCGTGAAGATGACGATGATGATGGTGGTGATGATCATGATGAGCATGATGGTGTTGATGATAATGATGGTGGTGAAGACGACGATGATGGTACTAGTCGTGATGGTAATAGTCGTGATTGTAATAGTCGTGATGGTGTTGTTTTTGATGGTCTTGATATTGGTGGTGAAGATGAGGAAGAGGCTTGCGCTGATGGTGTTGATGATGATGTTTCTAGCGTAGACAGAATAACAGCTCCAAAAATTCGTGAGAATTTTGAATCTTCATCTGAAGGTAATGCTATGGATCAGGGTGATGATAATGATAAAGATGATGATGATGATGATGAGGGTGTTGGTGGTGTTGATAATGATTATGGTTATTTGAAGAGAAACAAACCAGTTTTTAACAAACTCAGTTGTAAATTGAAGTATGAAAAAGATATAGGGTATAAGAAAAGAGGTGCTGATAACAATCAAGTTTCTGCTGCTTATAATAATAATAATAACAATAATGATAAAAATGATGATTATTTTGATGATGATGGTGGTGCATTTGAAGTGTCTGAGGAAAGGGCAACTATAACCATCAAGAAAGGAAGGTTGCATCCAGAAGCTCCTCAACAACAACAACAATTGCAACCACTACTACAAAAACCACTACTACAACAACAACCATCACAACAACAACAACCACCATCACAACAACAACAACCACTACAACAACAACAACCACTACTACAACAACAACAACCACTACTACAACAACAACAACAACAACCACAGCAACTAAAAAATCACTTTCCATCACCGCTCTCTTGTTTTGCGACTGCTCCATCATATTCAGTGAGGAAGGCATGCGGTCGACCACCGCCACCACCCATCTTTCAGAAACCCTCTCTTCCCCCACCCCCACCATCACCACCCCCACCATTCATACATCAGCATCATTCTTCATCACTAGCTTTCTCTAGCCCACCACTCCAACCCATCTGCCCACCACCACCACTTTTACCACCACAACCACCACCACCACCACCACTACCACTTCTACCACCACAACCACCACCACCACTTTTAGTCAGAGCACCGTTTCAAATTTCCAGATGCTTGAGGAGTAGTACAATGGCTCGTTCAGTTGCCCTTCCATCCACTGCTGATGATGATGATGATGAGGATGATTATGGTGGTGTTGCTAATGGTGCTGATGATGATGGTGTAGCACACAGTATGTCTGTGCAAGTTGCTGCGGAAGTGGAGAAGAGTAGTAGGAGGATGGAGAGAGGTGTATTTGAGAATGAGAAAAGGAAGATAGTGGAAAGTGTGAGAGAGGAGAGAGTGAGAAATGTGAGAGAAGAGAGTGTAAGAGAGGAGAGAGTGGGAGAAGAGAGAGAGATGGTGGTGGTTAGCGGTTTAAGCTCAAGTGCTGCAGTGGATGAAGTTGCAATGGGAAGAGGTAGTGGAGGCTTATTTGGAGGGGTTAGAGGTGATGGAGGTGGAGGTCTATTTGGAGGGGTTAGAGGTGATGGAGGTGGAGGTCTATTTGGAGGTGTTAGAGGTGATGGAGGAAGAGATCTATTTGGAGGGGTTAGAGGTGATGGAGGAAGAGGTCTATTTCGAGGGGTTAGAGGTGATGGAGGAAGAGGTCTATTTGGAGGGGTTAGAGGTGATGGAGGTGGTAGAGGTGTTTTTGGAGTGGTTAGTGGAGGGGGTGATGGAGGAAGTAGTGGAGCCTTCTATCAAGCAGGTATATGGGGTGATGGAAGGGGTAGAGGTGGTAGGAGGGGTAGGGGAAGTTACTCTGAAGGAGGTGATGGAGAGGGTGGAGGTGGAAGAGGAGGAAGAGGAGGTAGAGGGAGTATTGGAGGTGTTTTTGGAGGGGATATTGGAGGTATTTATTCGAGGCCTGGAGGGAGTGATGGAAGGGGTAGAGGTGGTAAAAGAGGAGGTAGAAGGGGTCTCGAAGGTGTTTTTGAAGGGTTTGTTAAGGGGGGTCTGCTACAGAGTGGTGGAAAGGAGTTGGATGAGGGTGATGATGGAGGGTTGGTAGAGAGTGATGATGGGGGGTTGAGAGAGGGTGATGATGGGGGGATGAAAGAGGGTGGTGGAGGAAGCTCGGGAGAGAGAGAAGCATGCATTGAGGGAGGGGATGGAAAACTGGATGGTGCTTCAGAAGCAGATGATGGCTTCACCGTGGTCACCAAGAGTGAGTCTTTCATCCTTCTCTCCTTATGTGATAATATGTCATCATCAGCATTATCAGCATGTGTCGTCATCATCATCATCGTCGTCATGTATCATCATCATCATGTACCATCATCATATATCATCATCATCATCATGTACAATCACCATCATCATGTTTATGATAGAGAGAAGAATCAAGGAAGGAAGCAAGAAAGGGCACAGGGGGATGATGATGACGACGACGCCAGCACCGCAAAGAGAAGAAGAAGATAATGATGAGCATTCCGGCATTGTTTTCTACTGTCCTTCAAGCAACAACAACAACAACATGAAAGACCTTCCTGAGAGCTTGCATCGCAGAGTGCAAGTAGCCAAGAGTAAGTGTTTTCCTTCTCTCATTCTTCCGCTTATATTCATGTCATTTTTTATCTTCATCATCATCATTACCATCATCATCATCATGGTCATCATCATCATCATGGTCATCACCATCATCATCATCATCACCATCATCCTCATCATCATCATCATCGTGTGCCATAGATAGAGAAAGAATAAAAGCATGCAGGATGACAAGGGCACCAAGATGGATGCAGAGAGACCGTGAAGGTACGTCTGATAGAGAGGAGGAGGAGGAGGAGGAGGAAAAGGAGAAGGAGGAAAAGGAGGAGGAGGAAGAGGAGAAAGAGGAGGAGGTGGAGAGGCAGAAGGATGTGAAGAAGAAGATGAAAATGAAGAAGGTAGAAGAAATGAATGAAGATGAAAAGAGTGAGGTTGATGAGACAACGATGAAAGATGGAAGGAGGACAGAGTTGGTTGAGACAAGAAGGAAAAATAAAATTGAAAAGAGAAGAGATGCTAAAGAGAGAGGAAGGGTTGCCGAGAGAGATGCTGAAGAGAGAGAAAGGGTTGCCGAGAGAGATGCTGAAGAGAGAGAAAGGGTTGTCGAGAGAGATGCTGAAGAGAGAGAAAGGGTTGTCGAGAGAGATGCTGAAGAGAGAGGAAGGGTTGTCGAGAGAGATGCTGAAGAGAGAGGAAGGGTTGCCGAGAGAGATGCTGAAGAGAGAGGAAGGGTGAAGAGAACGATGCACAAGCTGACTGCAATGGCTCTCGAGGTTAGAAGTCCTTTTTAAATCATCATCATCATCATAATCATCATCGTCGTCATCATCATCACCATCATCATCATCATCATAATCAACATCATCATCATCACCATCATCATCACCATCATCATCATCATTGTCTCATCACTTCTACATACCCATATAAAAACTACGCCACCACCACCACCACAACGACAGAGCGACACCACAGGCCACTACTACTGGCCATTCAGTGACGAACTGCTGGCGGTGGCTGGTGGCAAATTTAAGAAGCGCCAAATCCAACGGAAGGTGTCGGCCCTTTGCGCACCAGCTTATGGTGAGCTTTTAAACTCCCCTGCGATGATCACACTTTCAAGATTTTTTATTTTTATGGTCAATAAATTAAATATTATTTTCACATCACCGTTAAAAAGTGTTTTCCATCAAACCGTAATAAGATACAATACAATACAACCACGAATATTATTAACGTGGTGTGACCATAACACCCCCTCAACATGCCGCCTCCATCCTCACTACACCACCATTCACTGCTTCTATGAGTCCACTACCACCCCAAACTACTACACCATTACCACACTCGAACAACAACCCGCCTATACCATTGTTTCTAGTTCATGATACCACACCACTCTACCCCCACACCAGCACATATATCACCATCATATTATACAACCACACAACCTCACTCATCACCACTACACCCCACTACCACAACACACCACTACACTTCTGCATCATTACACCACACCAAACCACACCACCACACACCTCACCACCACACCACACTTAACCACACCACACATCACCACCACCAACCCTTGCTACCACAAGACTTTATCATCACACCACACTAAGCCTCACTTCACCACTACACCACACCACACCACACTTAACCACACAACACCACACTTAATCACACAACATCACACTTAACCACACCACACTCAACCACATTACACTACACTTAACCACATCACACCACGCTACACTTAACTACACCACACCACGCTACACTTAACCACACCACACCACACTTAACCACACCACACTTAACCACACCACACTTAACCACACCACACTTAACCACACCACTCCACTCCTCAAAGGTGATGACGCACTGACAGAGATTTGCCAACTGGCAGCCACTCTGTTGAGCTTGCAAGCAGTCGTCAAGATCCTGGAAAGGCTGCTCAAGAATGGGAAAGGGGGTGGTGATAGGGATGACGATGATGAAGATGACAGTGATGATGATGATCATGGAAGTAATGATGATGATCATGGAAGTAATGATGATGATGATAGTAGTAGTAATGATGAAGATGATAGTGATGATAACGACAGCAGTTCCGAACGAACTTATGGCATCGTAGGAAATCTACCAAAGATCATGAAAGTGGTGAGGAAGATGGCACGAGTGCTTCTGTTTGAGAGGGCGTTGGTGTTGGTGGGCGCTGTGTACTGGGTGGATGCAGTGGTGGACAAGTACCCTGGAGTGTTGGCGAGGGTGGCGTGGTTGAGCGGTTGTGAGTTCTGAATAATGGGGAAGGAGGGGGTGGAACGTGGAGTTCAAGTGTTGAGGGGGAATTGGTAGACAATGCTTTTTTAGATTTCTTGCAGTCGACTGATGATTTTGTGGTCGCTTTCAACGTTCGACTAATCGACAATTGTAGCTTAGGTGTAAACTATACCGTATTATAACCATTCTTTACTTATTTTATTCCTTTTCTCTGTTCTTTTCATTAAAAATATAGCGCTTTTTTTGTTTTTAGAGACTTTGAGTAGCAAAGCCGCATGTGGGCAGTTACAAAACAAATTTGATAAGCGTTTATCAATTAAACCAAACGTCGATTCCGTTAACTGTAAATCAGTTAATTTTGTTGGAAACATTGATGTCTTGAAGAATGAACAGAAGAAATGCAGAGTGAGTTTATTGAAGGATGGCATATTCTTACATTGCATCAAGTGTCAGCGCTGTGAAACTATTGTGTAGTAGCGCTAAAGAGATGGTCAGATCACGCGTGCATGGGGAGAGGGTGGTGCTGATAGTGATGCTGCCTCACAGGTACTTTCTCCTCTTCTGAGACCTTGCCTTGAGGTCGTTGTTGTTGTTGTTGTTCGGCAGGTCGGTGCTCGAGTGGTCGTCGCTGGGTGAGTGGTTGTTGTTGTGGTTGCCTTTGTTGTAGTAGAAGGAGTGCTGTTCAAGGTTGTCCTCCGAGGCGTCAGAGTGCTCCGAAAGGACCCTCTGGTCACTCGCCTCCACTGAAGGAGAAGTGTCTTCAAGTTATTTGAACAAGCAACCATGCATCTTCTTTCCCATCCATACACCATATATCCATCCATTCACACACACATACATCCATCAA
The DNA here is from genome assembly GCA_943735955.1 of Piscicola geometra. Lineage (NCBI taxonomy): Eukaryota > Metazoa > Annelida > Clitellata > Hirudinida > Piscicolidae > Piscicola > Piscicola geometra. Next base: position 4,549,494 of record OX030967.1, on the reverse strand, counting down.
ACCACCCCGATCCATCCACCCTACATGCATCCATCCTTCCACATGCATCCATCCTTCCACCGCCATCCATCCTTCCACATGCATCCATCCTTCCACCGCCATCCATCCTTCGACATGCATCCATCCTTCCACATGCATCCATCCTTCCACATGCATGCATCCTTCCACACACACACTCACACTGCTTCTTCAGAGCCTCCACCCTCCTCTTGATCTCCTCCACCTCGTGCGTGCCTCTCCGATTCTTCTCCGTCTTGTAGCGGATGCAGTCGATCGCCTTCTTGAGGATTATCGCTCTTGACGACTGTTTGTGTGTGTGTGTGTGTGTGTGTGTGTGTGTGTGTGTGTGTGTGTGTGCATGTGTGTGTGTGTGGGTGTGTGTGTGGGCATGTGTGTGTGTGTGTGTGTGTGTGTGCATGTGTGTGTGTGTGTGTGTGTGTGTGGGCATGTGTGTGTGTGTGGGTGGGCATGTGAGATGAAAGGATTGCATGGAAGAGCTTTGGAGACTACTTTATATGTCTTCTATATGCATGATCAGATGCTAGATTATACATGGTGAGATGAGTGTTATTGTAGACAGAAGAGCAAGCAGCTTGATGAGACCTTCTCATTCTTGGTCTCGGGGATGGCGTCTCGGAGGAGCAGGAAGCTCTCCTTGATCTGGTCGCGCCTCTTCCTCTCCAACGCATTGTGGTGTGCCTTCTTCTCCGCCTGCACAACGAATGGTGATGACTATGACTGTCACAAAGTGTCACTTGAACGATTTGGTGATTTCAAGAAGCCAGCAATTGAAAAGGATTCAAAGAAAAGCACACCTCAGACATAAAAGCCAGTCCAGCTGATCTCTCTTCATCATCCTAAGGAAGAAACACTGGCATTTATAAAAAGTCACTAAAACTACATTTTGAAATTTTATTTTTCAAAATCTCAGAAGATTAACCTAATTTGAAACTTTCAAAGTGCTAGTGCATGATTATCAAATGGCAGCCATCAGCTGAGACTAGAAAACGACTTAAATAAGTAATTTGATAAATAAAATTGTTTTGTGTAAATAATCAAAAGTTTTAGAAATGCATGTCAATTCTTTTTAACAATCGCAATACTAAACTTTATAAACTTCATAAAGCCACTATTCAATAGTGACTATTGAAAACAAAAGTGTGCTGTTGTTTACGAAATCGAAAAATACTCGTGTGAATCTTGAAATGAAAACATGAAATAACCTCGCTCTCAATGTCAATATCATGTTCTTCTTCACTCAAATCCGCCATTCTGTTTAAAGAACTTTTCCAAAAAATTGTGTAAAACACATAAAGTCTAAATGGGTGCGTTTACTTTATTGATAACTAAATATGATGAAGCAATAAATACTGATATTAAATAATTAAATATAAATTCATATTAACAAATTAAAACCTCTTATTAAGTATTTTTCTACTTTATTGTGCCAAATTATACTCCACCTTGATGAACTACATAGATGAGTTGTCCAACACGATGTTGGACAAAGATTCTATGCTTATCATAGGTGGTGCCTTCAACCAACTTTCACACCAAAATATTTTTTTCACTGGCCTCCAACCTATTTTTTACGGCCCCACTCACCAAGGACACAATCTTGACCGAGTGTACGGTACCAACATTAACAACAATCTCTACATCACACAAACATACATCTCACACAACACCACCAAACACCTTGGAGTGTCCATTCAACCCACAGACAACAATTATTCATCTAATAAACTCACCACCCGTCAAATTGATATGATATTCAGTTTTAAATATTGGTTTTTTAGGCTTATTTAATTAAATTTAATTTTTATTCAATTTTTTAAATGAAAAAATATTTAAACTTTCATTTAATTACATTTTGAATTTTATTTAAAAGCTAGAACCTTTAATAAAAGAAATTTATTGTGCTGATTGCACATATTAACGAAATTCGCCACTTTTAGCTCATTTGCATATCGTTCGTGGCGGTTGCTACCTATTAGAGGTCGGACCGGGTACCCGATCTGACCGGGTACCCGCGGGTACCCGCGGGACTCCCGCGGGAACGGGAATGAAAATTAATTTCGGGACGGGAAAAGTCGGGAACCGGGAATAGGTTTTCGGGACGGGAACGGGAACGGGAATCAACTTTCAAATCGGGAACGGGAAAAGACGGGAACGGGAATCAACTTTTAAATCGGGAACGGGAAAAACGGGAATGACAGTTATTGGGATTGGATTTTTTAACAATGATTTTTCAGCAAACTTCTAAGTATGAAAATCTTTATTTCATCGATACTCCGTACTTAAAATAAGTATTAAATGCAATAGAAATGTGTAACGAAGCCACCATTGCCAATGTCGAAATCTCCAACACTACATTTGAAGTTGTTATGGTGAGTCCAAAGATTAGGGAGATTAGAACAAATGGGTGATGATGAAAACTTTTCAGATGAAATCAAAATGGTCAGTTATATTATTTTAATTTTATAAATTAATACTTTGAATTTGAATGATTAATTTCCAAATGATTGTTCAGTTGATCATTTCGACAAAAGAAAAGATGCCATTGATCTTATTCATATGACAGCATGTCTGTTGCATCCCCAGTATGAAAGAATAATAGGAAAAAAGTTTGGGATAGAAGAGAAATAAATACCAAGACTTTCATTAGAGAAAATTTAAATCTATTTTGTACAGCCAGACCAAGCTGCAGTGCCGTTGAGAAAAAAAAACAAATGATGGTTATTTAGACCTATTATGTTTGTTTTTATAACGAAAAAATTATAATAAAATTATAATACTAACAAATTATACGAAGGATTTTATATTTGAAGTTGTGGAGAATAGGAATGTTGTCAAAAAACATATTTCTATCATTATTGAAGAATTAATAATAATGAACGAGGAAGAAAATTCAGAAGAGGATGACTTGTACAAATATTCACAATTACGTCCCAAAAAAATCGAAGATTATAAAGATGTTTTATTTTATTGGAGTAAAATGAGCAATTTTAAAATACAACAAGAAGTAGCCAACATTTTGTTTAGTATATCTGCAAGTTATATTCCCTGTGAACGGAATTTTTCAATATGTGGTCGTTTAACTTCAGACCCAAAATCCTCTTATTTGAAAGCTGAAACTCTTAACGGTTTAACCCGTGTGAAAAGCAATAAAGACTTGATTGAATTACTCAAAAACAATGACTAACTTCAATACTTTCATTTCAATAAATATTTGAAATTTAAATCGTGTTTTTTTTATTTTATTAAAAGAAATATTCTCTGACTTTCAAATAATAAATTGTAAGAAATGTTTGAACTAGCAAGTTTGGGACCAGTGAAAACGGCAGCGAAAATGAATAAAAAAACAAAAAAGTTTCGGGAACGGGTCGGGACCGTGAATCGAGT
>OX030967.1:4513589-4541089 GCA_943735955.1 Piscicola geometra | reverse complement strand
CCAAGGCAGCCACCAAGATGGACAACTTCACGCGGTTCGACTCGAGTTTCAGGGTGTCTGCCTTGTCTTGCAGCTCCCGCCTCTTCCTCATCTCCATCTGCGCCACCTCCAACCGCACCTGCCGCATCTTCTCTTCTGCGGGGGGGGGGGGGGGAAGCGCAAATGGGAGATGCAATACAAGTCCCAATGAAAATAGGAAAAAATTACACTCATGAATAATTAGTGATACAAATAAATAATAATAATAATAATAAGTAGATGAATATAATATTTTTAATAAGTAATAGAAATATTTAATAAATTTAGTAGAAGCGCACGAACCCATGATCATGCTGCCGAGGGAGTGGTTCAACTGCTGGATCGCACTGGCAATCTTCTGCTCGACCATCAGCACCACTTCGTCGTCAGGCACTGCCCTCTTGCTCCTCTCATCCCCTCCTCCTCCCTCCTTCCTCCTTGCACGCATCAAGTGCTTGGTCAGCGAGGTGTTCGTGGGTAGGTGGTCCTCGTCGTTGTCGGTGGCAGCCTCTTGCTTCCTCCTCACCACCACCACCACGATCACCACCACCATGCCCACCACTATCATCAGCACCAGCAACACAAACAACCATAACCTCTTTCCACTCAGGGCATTCATCCTCTTTTAGGTTTTTTCTATTTCACGATTCTTTTTGAATAAAAAATTTTGATGTTGATGTTTTTGTTTTTGTTTTTGTTTCTGCAGCGTTCTGACTTCATTGTTTGTGTTTATTTTCAAATTACTTTTAAAAATCGCTTTTAAACATGATTCAATTCAAAAGTTTATATTTATTTTTTTACTTGGTCAATGGCTTCAAGTTTTAATTCTCAAATAAGTCAAATGTCTCTCTTGGCCAATATTTCAACATTTTTCAAAGATCGGCTCAATAGGCTGGCTGGCTCCACTAACAACAGTAACAGCCGCAAAGTAACAACAGTAACAAACGCAAAGTAACAACAGTAGCAACCGCAAAGTAACAACAGTAACAACCGCAAAGTAACAACAAAGCATTCAGCTGAGACTGCCTCACTAACAGTATAACTGTCCTACTATAACACCACCACAGCAGTCTCACAAACAGACCTAATGCTTATGTTGCCAACCCTTCTTCCCTCCTTCCTCCTCCTCCTCTTCCTTCTGACCATTCCACCTGCCACTGGCCAAGCCACTGGAGGCAACAGCAGGAGGAACATGTCAGACGACAACGGACATGACTGTCCCCTCAGAAACGTCTGCTCTTTCACTTCTTTAGCGCTTTATCCTTATGCTTCTAATTACAACTATCTTTTATTAACTCTATTGCATTGTATTGCATTCAATTTTTTATCTTTTTTTATTGCGTTATATTTTATAGGATTGCAAAACTAGTTTAGCGCTATATACAAACGTCTGCAGACGTTTGGAAAGCAGGTTTCGATGGCGATCACCTTGAGTCTCTTTCTGGCGCTCTTCCTAATCGCCATCTTTGCCGCCTCAAAGTGCGTATGGCAATGCAGAGAACCTTCATTTGACTCATGTGGCTCAAGAAAGCTTAAGGGGCTCTTGCCTATCTCAGGGAAGGGTGCTGAAGCAGTGCTCCGAAAAGCGTGTTTTATAACTTGTATAACTTACATGAATATTAAAATTAAAATTATGAGTTTATTTTCTATAAATTAAACTGATAATATTACTAATAATTTCCTACAGGGAGGTTTCTAGCAGGAGAAAGAGTATAATTGATTTGAAATAATATTAATTCTAAATTACTGATTTGAATTTGATTTTTCAAGAAAAAAGATAAGAGAAGAAATACAATATTTGAAATAATTAACTTAATATTGAATATACATTTATCATATCTCTTTAAACTATTTATATTTTAATAATTTTTAATGAAAATTGAAAAAACTCTTTGATAAGATTTTTATTGATCTTAAAAAAATAGGAAAAAATGTAATTAGTTTTACGTTCTATGTATCGTTTTTTGGTTTTGGTTACAATTTATGCAAAATCTATCGTTTACCATTTATAACATTCTCTGAGAAAATCAAAGAAAAAAGCCTCACATAAAATGTAAGAAATAAATTGCAAAGAAAATTATTTTTAAATCACCCGCATTCAGGAACTATATTTATTAACAAACTTTCAAGGAAAAAATCCAATAAATGGGATAACCCGATAGGCAAGAACTTGTCTCCGCTCGAGCAGGCGAAGAACGTCGCCCTGATGATTAAGAGGCGTTTGGAGGAGGGCTCCAAGGCGCCTCCCAACACCACATCCCCTCCCAAGGATGAGCCAAAGGTGCCTGCATGTACAATGGCCATTCACAGACATTTTATACATATAAAATTTATTCAATTAGAATGTTTAACAAATTTTTATTTTATTTTAGATTTTATAAAATTTCTTATCCTTTTTATTCCCACAGTCAAAAGAGGATAAACTGACAGACGAAGAAGAGGAGGTTGAGGGGATGGAGAGGAGGGAAGTGGAGTTGAAGGACGTTCCGGATGCATGCAGACGTCTGCTCACCACCTCGATCACCCTCAAAGATGTCGGTTTCTCCATTTAGTTCACAAAAGGAATGCCATTTGGGTAGAATATGCTTGGCATGTTCGAACATAAATTAAAATCAAAGAATATAGCAAAAAACAATAATAAAGGAGTTATGTTTTGAGTTTGATTAGCCTGTCTGCATGAACACTCTTCAAGCACCTAGCAAGCTCTTCTGTAATCAGTATTTTCCATGCCCTTGTATCTCACACACACATGAGTGCATGTTGGAGATGGAAACACACAGATAATGAAGAGGTCAGGGGCAACGATAGAAGTGAGAGGAGTGCACATCGAAGAAGACAAGAAGGAAGATAAAGAGCAGGACAAGAAAGCTAAGAAGTGCTTAGTTGTTTCTCTCTTCACCACCCATACACCCTCTCACTACCACCCCTACATCCTTTCAATCCAACCCCATACACCTACAACATCTCTTTGTTACCACCCCATACACCCTTTCATATTCTCACTGCCACTCTATATACTGTATAGATCATACATCTCTAAATCTTTAGTTGCCACCACCACCACCCATCATGCACCCACCACTCCATCATCCACCCACCCACCCACTCATCACCCACCCCATCACCCACCCACCCCATCATCCACCCACCCACCCCATCATCCACCCACCCACCCACCCACCCAGGGGTCTTCGTCTGGTAGTGAGTTCTTCATCGTTGCAGGCTGTTGAAGGTGCCTTGTTGTTGTTATATTGTTATACCAGTATTGTTGTTTTTATATTCTTCTATTTTTATTATATTTTATTATTTTCATTATTATTATTATTATTATTATTGGCTGTTATACCTTTATGGTAACAATATTTTTAATTGTTACATTTGTTGTTGTTATTTGTTTCCCATCACTAATGTCCCCAGTGTTTTCAAACCTTACTTACTTTTTCCAACCTCATCAAGTGTACACCGTCATATAATGCAGTGTACAAACCATGTAGTGTACACCATCATGTAATGCAGTGTACAAACAATGTAGTGTACACTCTCTTCCGCACAGTCGCAATGCAGAGGATCAGAAAAGTGATCACGTCCCTATCATCATCATCACTGCCATCCAACAATCTCACGTCCACAACTTGCACCACCACTGTTGTCACGGTTTGTTGCTTGTTTAGTATATACATGCACGCATTACACATATATATATAGAAACACAGATACATACACACACACACATACATACACACACACACACATACACATACATACACATTCACACACACATACACACACACGCACACAGGCATACCTGCAGGAGAAGGTGTTTGTGGGCTTGGACAACGCTCCCACCTCCTTCAACACAGCCCTGCGTATCGAAGGAGACAACGTATGCTTGCTGTGCACTCTTGCACGCACACTTCAGTGCACACACTATAGTGTACTCATGCACATAGAAAATAAGAATAATACATTTAATGATAATAGCATACACATGTACACAGCTCTCTTATTCATGTACACATAGTTTGCTTATACACCCACACATACGTATATAAATACACACATACACACTTATATAAACACACACACACACTTATATAAACACACCCACACACACACACACACTTATAAATACACACACACACACACACTTATATAAACACACACACTCACACACACACACACTTATATAAACACACCCACACTTACACACACACTCACACACACACTTATAAACACACACACACTTATAAACACACACACACTTATAAATACACACACACTTATAAACACACTCACACACACACACACAGCGCTCGTACCTGGAGCACATAGAGAGCAGCACAGGGGCTCGTCTGGTGCTGAGGGGCATCGGCTCAGGCTACATTGAGGTGACGTCAGGCCGAGAAGCCTTCGAGCCATTATTCATATACATACAGTACGTGGGTTTGTGTGTGTGTGTGTGTTTCTGTGTTGTGTGTGTTTCTGTGTGTGTGTGTTTGTGTGTGTGTTTCTGTGTGTGTGTGTGTGTTTCTGTGTGTGTGTGTGTGTGTGTGTTTCTGTGTGTGTGTGTGTGTGTGTGTGTGTGTGTGTGTGTGTGTGTGTGTGTGTGTGTGTGTGTGTGTGTGTGTGTGTGTGTGTGTGTGTGTGTGTGTGTGTGTGTGTGTGTGTGTGTGTGTGTGTGTGTGTGTGTAAAGACTTGATTGACAACACAGACACAGCAATGCAGAGGGCCTCAAGCAAGCTGTTCAGCTGGCCAATAGTCTCATACAAAAGGTTCTTTGATGATGATGATGGTGGTGGTGATGATGATGATAATGGTGGTGGTGATTGATAATGATATTGTGTGGGTTGATCATGATGATGATCCTGATTACGATTCAACTCCACTGACCAACAGGTGCAACTGGACTATGCTAAATTTGTACAAAATCCTGTTTTTCCAGGTACTACTATCATAACAAACCTTGTTTGACATCACTATCACCACTATATTACTATCTTAAATCACTATCATAACCATCACATATTCCATTTTGCCTTTCCATGGGTTGTTACAATCAGCATCAGACCAGTGCCATCCTTTCATCACCCCCCACATAAACACACACAGACACACTTACACACATAAACACACACAGACACACATACACACACACAGACACACACATAAACACACACACACACACACACAGGAGCACTGGCAGGGGTACAGAGCACAGACGACAAGCCACCCCAGTTGGTGAACTACCCCCTCATGGCCATCCAACCCTCCTTCCGACTGCCCGCCTACAACGCCTACTTCGGCTTCGGCCCCGTCCAGCCCCCCAAGAGACCCCCCCTCCTCCCCACCCCGGTGCCCCACGGCCAGGTGTGTTTGTGTGTGTGTTTGTTTGTGTGTGTGTTTGTTTGTGTGTGTGTGTCTGTGTGTGTTTCAATGTTTTATTATCTTTCAAATACGTAAATTATTTTCATAATAAATCATGCCACCATTGTACACCTCATTGATTCCATCTCATGTTGCTACACGTAAGTATCATCATCATCAGCGTCATCACAACTATAACTATTACCTAAATTTTCAAATCTATTTTATTCATCTATCTGCCTCTCATCTTCCTCCTTCTCTTCTTCCTTTTTCTGCTTTTCTTCTTCTCTTCTCTTCTCTTTTTTTAATTCTTCTTTTTACTCTTTCCCCCTCTTAAACCCTGTAGTGGCGCGCCCCTAACCAGCCACAATGACGTCATATCAAACAGACCTCTTCCCCAACAGCAGCGCAGCATTATTACCAGAATTACCTCCACACACATAGTCCTCTCGGGGGGGAGGGGGGTGAGGGTGGTGGTGGTGGGAGTGGAGGGGTAGGAGGAGGAGTGAATGGAGGAGATGCTGAGAAAAGAAAGAGGAAGATTGAGAATGCTGGCTCTGAAAGGGTGCGTGAGGGGAAGAGACGTACACACATACACGCACATGCACACACACCTTCACACACACACACTAACACATACATACACATACACACAAACACACACACAGTACTCTCCGACGTGCATGATGGAAGAAGAGGAAGAAGAAAAGGAAGAGAAGAAAATCATAAAAGAAAAACTACCTCAGTTGGTGATGATGATGATGATGTCTATTGTATGCATTTCTTGAAATTTTGTAAATTAATGAATTAATGGATGTTCTTTATAAATGATGAATGAACGATGCCTGGTCAATGCTAATTAATTATGCATGCATGCAGAGAAACAGAAGTAATACCTTTCAAGAAACCAAGTCTGGTGCTCAAAAAGAGAGGTGTGCATTGGTGGTGGTTGGATAGATGAGTAAATAGATGAATGGTGGATGGATAGATGAGTGAATGGATGAGAGATGAATGGATTAAAAGATTATTTCCCGCCCGACAGAGAGGCCTGCTAACACGACGACGAAGAAGCCACAGGAGCGTTCGTCAGCCCTGCTCAGCGCTTTGGCAGGTGTGCAGTTGTTCTTCGTGGTTGTTTTGGTTGGGTGTGGTTGTTCTTCGTGGTTGTTTTGGTTGGGTGTGGTTGTTGTTGTCAGTGGTGGTGGGAGGTGCCGCTGTTCTTTTTGGTTTAGTTCATAGCTGCAGTTGATGGTGGTAGTGGCGTTTTGATGGTGGTGTTAGCCTCATTTGAGGGTGTTTCTTTCAGACGCTTAATCATTTGCATCATCATCATTATCATCATCACCACCACAGAAATGTATGGCTCGGAAGACGAAGATGATGAGGATGGTTCATGACCTCTCATGACTGCATCATCACATATATTCATCCATTATTTGTTGTTACATTAACATTCATTATTATTATTATTTACACTTCAACCTCATTATAAATTCTTATTTTAAACTTTTATTTCAATAATAAACTATCATTGTTAGTTTATAATTAATAAACTTTCCCGTATTGAATATTAATGGAATATATCAAATGCGAGTCAAACAACTTGTAGGGGATGTGGTAGCAAAGTGCTGAGCATTTTCGACACCATTTCCGGTTGACTAAAGCCTTATATTTAGTTTTGTACATTCTCTCCATCTTATGTCTTCACATAAATCGCTTTGATACTAATTTAATGAGAGGTCATCGCAAGGTGATTAAGACGTACTTAAGTGTATTTAATGGCCGTCCGATGCCTCAGTATTTGAAACTGAACATTTTATTCGTTACTCATCGTTCATTTGTATTTGTCAATCGTTGCCACTATCATGAATTCTAATGCACCCTCCTGTCATCCTTGCACCACTCCATCAATGCCTTTAGAAAAACGTTGGTGGCCCAGTTTGATCGAGGGTTCTTAAAAAGTTGGTAATTAAACCAAATAGAAAATTCCATTTGACCACGCTTTAGACTTGCTTCTATAGTTTAGAATCATTAAAATAATATTAACTATCATTTTATTAAAACTAAAATTTAAATAAAGGTTCTAACAACTTCCTCTTATAAAAATCTGCATTTTAATTTTTTGTCAACCCGAAAAGATATATAAACCTTTTTAATTAACTCAAATTGAATAGACTGAAGTTGAAAAGATGATTAAAAATCTTTAATCCTTTAAAATTTAATTCTTCAAGATTCTTGAAATATTAATTTTTTAGATAAGAGGCTTTGAAGCTACTTTCTTCTTTTCCACCCTGCAGCAAACACGTACTTTCTTGAAAGCTAAAATTACTGACATAATGTGTAGTTTAAGATGACCATAGAAGTTCTATGAATAAAAAATGTGGACTAAAAGTTATCGCAAAAAATGAAAGAAAAATTCCATGTAATAAAAGAAAGAAAAAGAAAAAATAGTTTTTTTTACAATTTTCAATACATTCTTCATCTTTTCAGATAAAAAGTATCGAAAAATCTGAGAAAAAATTTTTTAATACAAACTTTTAAAAGCATTAAAAATGGAAAAATAAACAACTTTTTTTGTTTTTGGAATTTATAAATATTTAAATATTCCCATTCAATAAAATTGAGTTTTTAAACATAAAGATTATAAAAGATTTTAAACAAAGAAATAATTGTACGATAAAATAGTTGATTTAAACAAAGTAATACTAAAAAGAACTTTAAAGTTTCCTAAGAATTTTAAAAAGCATGCTAGCTCGAGATCAATATGGTGTGAATGGTCTTTTTGGGGAAAAATTGACACCGATAGACCGCGAAAAGGTAATTCACTTTTCAAAATATAATTTTGCCGTTGATATTTTTTTCCAATATCAAAGCTTTAGGCAAAAAAACATGCAAAATAAGTCGAAGCATTAAATTGCTCATTCAACCAACCACCAGACGTGTCCACTGCTTTTAAGAGTCTTTTATAACTCGAACCACCACAACCCCCTCTCCGAGTACTCCAGAGGAAGCACTCCTTGCAACGAACTCCAAATATACACCTGGTGTGTGTGTGTGTGTTTGTGTGTATGTTTCTGTGTTAAATTCTAAATTAAGAAAGTTGTGGGCGTATATTTTAGAGTTGAAAATAACAACAACAAAAAAGTCACATGCTACAAAGCCCTCACCCCCACTATCACTACTACCACCACCACCACGAAGGTTGGACGCTACTCTGCGCGAGCTGATGGGACTGGTGAGGGAGGTGAACAGTGAGGCACGCCAACGCGGCACCACCTTCCACTTCACCATTGTGCACCCTGACCCCCGATCCCCCTCCTTCAAACTGCGAGACATTGGATCCACATGTGTGTTTGTCTGAGTGTGTGTGTATATTTGTGTGTGTGCGTGTGTGTCTGTGTATTTGTGTGTGAGTGTGTTTGTGTATGTGGCTTTTGTCACATTTTAAGTGTTGATGGTGCTATTGAAACAATATCATTCTCATTATTATTATTCAAATGACGTCACCACACACACACATCCTTCCCCACCTGCCACACACATAAACGCACGCAAACACACCACAGGCAGCGGACAGAGGGGTGTGGACGACCAGGTGTCGTTGGGGGCGTGCAACTTCCGTATCGGAGACTTCATCGACATCGCCATCTCACCGCCCCGACACCGCGATGACCGCTGGTGAGGTCGATCATGAAGGGAAGGGGGGGGGGGCTTGGAGGGTGTTGTGGAGTGGGGAGTGTTTGGAGGCCTGTGTGGGGAGGGGGGGGGGGATCTTCGAGGTATTGAGTGGGATTCTAAAGGTGATGTGATGGTGGTAATGTAGTGATAGGGTGGCAATCAGCGGGTTTAGAGGTTGGTGATAGAGAGGCCTTAGAGAGTGGAATTTGGTCAAATGGAAGGGGGAAGGTGGCTGCTATGGCTGTTTGGTAGTTACGAATATTGACGTTGAATCTGCTTTCGTTTGAACTGTATTTTGGCGCCAGTTCCATGGCGCTCAGTTTGTAACGTTTGAAGAAATAAATAGGAAGTTTTTCATTTATGAGCGACAAACATTCTGGAGAATATTGCTTTCTCAGTGCGGTTCAACTTATAACGAAATGCATAGTATTTGATAAAACTTTTGTATATAAATGTGCATAGATATTTTCCATTTACATAATTTGCAGCAATCAAATCGAAGCATTCAAAATGTCACATAAAGACATGGATATATAATGGTTGCCAATAACTCGTGCTAATATATTCAGATATATTTTTAAGAAAAAAGGCGCTATAGAAATGTGCATGCTTATCAATATTAATTCACTTTTAGTTTATGCTGGCCACAAACCTGCTCACCAAAGAGATCTCTTGAATGGACGCCGTGCAATAAGAAGTCAATGGCCGTTCCCTTGTCCACCTGTCTGTGTTTGTGTGGGTGTGTGTTTGTGTGTGTTTTATATGGGTTCAACGGAAGTAATAATGGAGATCTTATAGGATTTTATCACGCAGCCTCTCAGTTCCTCAAAGCTACCTCCCACTTATGTGGAAGCCTCCATCCATCCACAAAAAGTATTCACTCTCTGTCCATCCATTCTTTGAACGTTCCGCATTAAGCGACCGCAACACTTCCAACACATCACCACACCACCTACCACACCACACTACCTACCACACCACACACCTACCACACTACCTACCACACCACCTACCACACCACACTACCTACCACACCACCTACCACACCACACTATTCTTTACACTACCTACTACACCACACTACCTACCACACCATCAACCTACCATACCACACTACCGACACCACACCACCTACCACCCCACTCTACCCACCACACCTACTCTACACCACCATCCACCCACCCATTCCATCAAAACACTAAAACTACACTCCCACCCCATCCCCCACACTACTTTACCACACTAACCTCCCACCCCATCCCCCACACCACACAACACCACTTTACCACACCACACCACCCTAAAACACCACCACACAACCGTAAAACCCTGCAATGACCAATTCAACATCCACACGAACCCACTTCCGAGTCAATACACTTCCGTTAAAGAGTGTGTGTGTGGGTTTGTTTGTGTGTGCGTGTGTGTGTGCGTTCCTGTGTTCTTGTGTGTGCGTATGTTTGTGTTTGTTTGTGTTTATTTGTGTGTGCGTTTGTTTGTGCGTTTGTTTGTGTGTGTTTGTTTTTGTGTGCGTTTGTTTGTGTTTGTGTGTTCGTTTGTTTGTGTGTTTTTGTGTGCATGCTTGTGAATATATTTATTTATGGACTTAAATAAGTATGTGTCTATATATATACTAAACTCAAAGTGTATAAAAACGTGAAGATGTGAGAAAAAATAGGAAAATTGTAATTATGTGTGCGTGTGTGTGTGTTTGTGTGTATGTATGTATGTGTGTGTGTGTGTGTGTGTGTGTGTGTGTGTGTGTGTGTGTGTGTGTGTGTGTGTGTGTGTGTGTGTGTGTGTGTGTGTGTGTGTGTGTGTGTGTGTGTGTTGCTGGAGGTGGATACAGGTAGGTATATAAGGTGGGAGTCTGTGTAGTGAGGGGAATTGTCGTGTCTCTAAGAGTAAGGTAGGTGGTGCGGTGATGATGATGATGATGAGAGATGGTACGGTGATGATGATGATGAGGGGTGGTGCGGTGATGATGATGATGAGAGGTGGTGCGGTGGTGATGATGATGATGATGAGGGGTGCAGAGTTGTGTGTGATATGGTTATTATAGGTTACGATGATGATCCTTAGTAGGGTGGTGATGAGATAAGGTAGTGATGATGAGGGAGTGGTGACAAAATGAAAAGATGATTTTTAAAGATTCCCATACTTGATAGCCTTCTAAAACTAAGAACTTTTAAACTTGGAATAACTATTCACTGGAAAAATGATTGTCTCAAGATCTCTTCTCATTTGTATTTGATGCTTTGTCTCACTTTTCGTATTCATCCGAACATAAGTAAATTCGCCGTTGGTGCAGTTTTGGTGCGATGTACGAACAGAGAACTGTCGTTGTTGTGGTTGTTAGTGTGGTGGTTGGCGACAAACTGTAGTAAAGAACACCTAGAAGTGCTGCCTTCTCACTTTTTCATTCGCACATCCTTATACATACATTGACATGCTCGCACCCACACACCCACACAAACACACACACACACACACACCCACACCCACACACACACACACACCCACACACACACAAAGGCAATTACCTATATGAGTTCTAAGGCCCATGGTGGCATTCAGCTGAGTGTTCTTAGAGCAAGTGTGAATAGACGGGAGCGTGTATGTGTGTGTGTGTATGGCTACATGTATGTGTGTAGGTATGTGTGTATGTATGTGTAAATGTATGTGTGAAGGTATGCGTATGTTAGTAATGAAGGTATTTGATTTAATATGAAAATAAGTGGTTCGTTTAAACGACAATCTATAAAATATTAACACACACACACACACACACACACACACACACACACACACACACACACACACACACACACACACACACACACACACACACACACACACACACACACACACACACACACACACACACACACACACACACAAATACACACACACATACACACACACACACACACACACACACACACACACACACACACACACACACACACACACACACACAGATGAACAGTTCCACTTGCAGGGTGCTTTTAACCTTGTTGTTACTGGCACTGGTTCTGCCTGAGCGGACAACACCCGCTAGAATATGTGAGGGGTGCAGTTGGATGTTGTGTGGTTTGGTGCAGTGTGGTTTGTTGTAGTGTGGTTTGGTATAGTGTGGTTTGGTGTAGTGTGGTTTGGTGTAATGTGGTTTGGTGTAGTGTGGTTTGGTGTAGTGTGGTTTGGTGTAGTGTGGTTTGGTGTAGTGTGGTTTGGTGTAGTGTGGTTTGGTGTAGTGTGGTTTGGTGTAGTGTGGTTTGGTGTAGTGTGGTTTGGTGTAGTGTGGTTTGCTGTAGTGTGGTTTGGTGTAGTGTGGTTTAATGTTTTGTGATGAGATGTGATTGTAGTGTTGAGCAGTGTGTTGTGTAGTGAAGTGTGGTTAAATGTGGTGTAGTGTGTTGTGGTGTTGTGTGGTGCATTGAATTTGTTGTTTTAAGTTGATGGCGGAAAAATAGAATGCAGCATTTTTATTCTTGCGTGAGAGTGAGATCATTTTTATTTTTAAAAAAATGCTGAAAAAAATAATCTACACCAGTACATGTGGTCGGAAACGTAGAAACATAGTTATATATTAAAAAAAAATAAATACGCTTTAAAAGTTTAACGACATCATAGATTTTAAATTAATAAATTCATATATAGATCACACACACACACACACACACACACACACACACACACACACACACACACACACACACACACACACACACACACCTACACACACATACACGCTCCCACGCCCACCCACTTACACACGTACCCACACAAAAGCATGGTAACCACTTTTCGTACCAAGCACTCCACAGGGAGGGCATCGAATCAACACTGACACCATTCCAATCAACCACAACATAACCCCCCTAACATCCCATAATACCCCTCCATTCCATTCAACCTCAAACACAACCCCCCTAACATCCCATAATACCCCTCCATTCCATTCAACCTCAAACATAACCACTCCAACATCCCATAATACACTTTCATGCCCACCCACCAGCACCTTATTTCCATTACCACCCCACTGACACCTAACTGACACCTCACTGACACCCCACTGACACCTCACTACCACCCCACTGACACCCCGCTGACACCTCACTCCACTTCAGCATCAAACCCTTCTACCCTGAAACCAGAAACAAATATTCCCTTCTCTAGCAGCCCTCATCAGCATCATCATCAGCACCACTCCAAAACAAACTCCATTAAGGAATGTATTTATGTAGCCTTAAACTCACAAACGCTATCCATCAAATATATTAACAGCGCACATCCCCACTTTCCATATTATCACCCCCACCCCCACCACCACCACGTGTTTAGCCAGTCCTCAAGGACGAGCATCACTATCAAGACTGCTCGATGACGTCAGGGATGGCTACTATGACGACATAAATGAAAACAACAAAAAACAAAGAGCCGATGATGATGATGGGGATGATGATGATGATGTACTGAGGATGACTATGAAAGGCGGGAAAGAAGGGGGTGGGTGGAGGATGTTGAAAGACTGGAAGGAAGAAGGACAAAAGGTGGGAGAGGCGAGAGGGTGGAGGATGGGAGAAGACAAGAGGGATGATAGGAGGAAGGAGGATGCTAGCAAGGATGAGGGCGACCGGGGCAAAAGGTACAGTGACCTGAGAAACGGCTGCATGAAGTGGTACTGCGGCAAAATCCCAGCCACTTCTCCTCTGTACCGCGACTGCATCATCGACCACCATTGCTTCAATGGATAGTGGCCATTTTTGTACTATGATTGTCATTATCATTAAATTATTGTTCTATGCGCCTAGTAGTTGCATCCAACTTGAACGTTCCATTGAGGCGCTGCATGAATAAAAAAAACATGTGAATTTCTCGTCTACTTCTTCCACAAAAGAGTTCAATTTTAGGTTTTTTCGATAACAATTTACAACTAGGACAAACGATCTTAAGAATGCCCATCCTACATGCTGGATTTATCGCTCAAGACAGTTCAAGTGATATGAGCCTGCCCTCAAGGACTACGCATAAAACCCGTGTTTTTATTAAAAACGTTATAAACCCACACGAGCGTGATCGCCGATAAATGCCTGCACTCAAACCGGAAGCAAAAAAACACGCGGTCAAGCACTTTATTTTATAGCGCCATCTTTCATGGCAAAAAGTAGCGAAGGTTTTATGTCTGTTGAGTCATTAAACAAATCTCCTAACAGCAGAAGCAAGCTGACGAGCACGCACGCCCTTTCCCGCCCTTTATTGCTGCTTACACTCGCTCTTGGCGCCCTGCGGTGGTGATAGCATCGTCATCAAAACCAAGAATATTTAAACGAATATAATTCAAGACGAAACGATCGCTGGAATAGCAATGTCGAACGCCGATACAATGCATGGATGAGTAGCTAGGCTGTCTCACGGTCCCAAAAAAATTGAATTACCTCGATTATCTTTTTACTGCGCGCTATACACGGGTTTAAAAAATAATTACAACCTCAACAAGCACCCATCCACCCACCCACCTTTTTGGGTTTCCAGTCAGGGTCCTTATTATCATCATCATCACCCTCTTCATCATCGTCTTCATCCTCCTCATCACTGCAGTCATACTGCGGTGGCAGTGGGCGGGTGGAGTGAATGGTGGTTGAAAAAAGTAAAGAAACTCCCAAACAACATCACAACACACCATGCCAACAGCCATCCACATCCCGAACAAATCAACATCACACCACAATCATCACCATGCCAACCAAACAAAAATCATCAAAACCACACCACAAAATGCCGACCAAGCAAACGACCATCATCATCATCATCCCATCCCAAACGAACATCATTATCATCATCATCATCCCATCCCATTCCAAACGAACATCATCATCATCATCATCCCATCCCAAACGAACATCATCATCATCATCCCATCCCAAACGAACATCATCATCATCATCATCATCCCATCCCAAACGAACATCATCATCATCATCATCGAGGGCCTCTCCGGTGTAGTAGAGGACAGCGCGAGGGATGACGGAAGACTGCAGCATGTGGCCTGTGTCGTAGTCCATGAGGAGTTCATCTTCCTGTGGTGGGGGGGGGAGAGAGGGGGGGAGAGGAAGATGGTGAAGATGGATGAATGAAAGGGAGATGGTGGTGAAGGAGAAAGATGGTGATGATGAGGGGATGGTGAGATGGTGAAATGGTGAAGAGATGATGGGAGGAGAGAGATAGTGATGATGAGATGATGGAAGGGAAGAGATGGTGATGGTGAGAAGATGGAGCGAGATAGGAAGAAAGATGGAGATGTTGAAGTGGGTTGAGGAGGTGGAAAAGGAAAGATAGTGTTGATTGGTGAGATGAAAGAAGTGAAGAAGAGGGAGAGAATTTAATGAGATATTGGAATATTCAATGTGTACTGAAGCATGTGGTGTTGTGGGTGGATTTCAGATATGGATAGAGGTGAGGTGTGGAATGTCAGTTTGCCACTCACCAGCTCCTCCTTTTCTTCTCCTTCCTCCATTGTTTCTGTCAAAATTGGTGGTGATGATGATGATTGTGGATTTGACACTACCGCCACATCTCTATCAGTAGCCAACCATCCGAACTTGCCTGCACATCACACCACAACTACCACCTTCCTCCCCACCCCTAACCATCACAGCTACCATTCTTGCCAACCCACCCCCACCACAACTACTACTACTACTACTACCAGCAGCACCACCCACCCCTCACCACAACTAAGACTACTACTACCAACAGCACCCCACCCCTCCTCCCACCCACCCTGGATGACAGGCGGTTTGAAGAAGTGGAAAAAGGAAACTCTCTTGACTCCCTCCTTGTCCACCGTCAAGTCCTTACCCTCCTTCCAACTCACCTCGCAACTGACATGAATATGTATGATAATCAATAATTATTCATGCATATGCATGCAATTAATTAATTATATATGCAAATGAGTTACAGCCAATAATTAGGTATGATTAAGCATACAAGCCAATAATTATGTTATACGCATACAAAACAATTTATGCATACGCATGCCAACCAATGATAATGTATGCACATATATGAACTCATACAACAACAACAGCCACAGCAACAACAACGGCTACAACAACAACAACGGCAACAAAAGCAACAACAACAGCAACACACCCATGGCACTTGATGATCTCGGGTCCCTCGTAAAGCATGGGTGACTTCTGGTCCACCTCCATGCGTAAGGTGTACCTGGTGGTGGTGGTAGGATGAGGATGGGGGTGGAAGGGTGAGGATGGTGGTGGAAGGGTGAGGATGGAGTGAGAGGGTAGTGATGATAATGATGGCGTGAACATTTGATAGAATAGTGGTAGTGATGGAGATGGGATGAGAAGGTGGTGTGATGAGATTGAGGTAGGAGGGTGGTAGTGGTGGCGTGGAGAGATAGTGAGGTGGTTGTTTTGAGAGAGTGATGAGGCTAAGGTGGTGGTATGAAAGGGTGAAAGAAAAACAATAGAAAAATGATGTTTTTAGGAAAGTGTTGATGACGATGATGGCTACAGAAGTGGTGCTGATGATGATGGCTACAGAGATGGTGCTGATGATGATGGCTACAGAGGTGGTGCTGATGATGATGGCTACATAGGTGGTGCTGATGATGATGGTGACTCACTCTTTAGTGAGGGTGGTTTGTTCGAAGTAGTCGTTAGCTTCAAAGTCAAAGAAAAGTTTGAAACCCTGTGGCGGTGATGATGATGATGGTGGCGGTGATGATGATGGTGGTGGTGGTTATGATGATTATTATACTGAACATAAGTGTTTTATATGTTGAAGGTGTCGTTGCAAATGAAAAATCCACGGTGGATTTGGAAACAAGTGTAGCAACAACAACCACAACCACAACAACAACCCTCACTCACGTCACTCGAGTGCTCAACCCTGACATCTTTCAGACTTTTCAAGACCTCCTCATCCTCTTCCTGTGAAAGTAGTGTTGGTAGTGGTACTAGTAGTAGTATTAGTAATAGTATTACTAGTATTTCAAGTAGTAGTAGTAGTAGTAGTAGTACTAGTAGTAGTAGTAGTAGTAGTAGTAGTAGTAGTAGTAGTAGTAGTAGTATAAGTGGTGGTGGTGGTAGTAGTAGTAGTCATACACTGAGGAACTTGGCGATGGAGGGGATGTTCTTGAAGATGGTGAGCCAGAACTCCGGAATGCCCTTCGTGTCCTCTGTGAAGACGCTCTGTGTGTGTGGTGCGAGGAATCGTTACGAAAACACATGTGTATACTCACACACACACACATATAAAAACACACACACACACACAACCTTTTTTTTATCGACGTCTTTTTCATCCTTTACAGGCTCCTTCTCTCCATCCTTCTCCTCCTCCTCTTCCTCATCATCGTCTTCATAGTCACACTCTTCATCTGTCGGCTCGTGCACTGCTGATGTGATGTCCTTTCGCTGGGTGGTGATGATGATGATACTGATTATGATGTTTAAAATTAATATTCATAAACGATTGATAATGATAAAGAATATTGAAATAATAAAGAATAAACACTTCTTCCATAACCACCTCTCCATCTTCTTAAAAACCCCGAGACGCCCTAACCACACTATTCAGTGTCATCATCTGCACCCACTCCAAACAGCCACAAAGCCAACACATCACACCACACCTGACCACCACCCCACCACACCACACCACACTGACCACACCACCTTCTTGAAGAGGGGTTCGTAGAGGGTCTGGAACTTGCACTGCAGCTTCTGCACCTCCTCAAAGTACTGAGCCTCCACCTGCCATCAGTCGGTCGGTCACGATGATGATGATGTCGTTGTTGTTGGTAGTAGTTGAGGGTGAATGTTGTTGTTGTTGGTGGTGGGTAGTAGTTGAGGGTGATGGTAGGTAGTTGTTGTTGGTATTAGTTGAGGGTGAAGGTAGGTAGTTGTTGTTGGTGGAGTTGTTGTGTTGCTGAGGTTGTTCTTAGGGTTAGGCTTATAAGCAATGGGAGTGACTGTATCATTATCAAAACTCCTATATCCTTTATTGAAAAAAAAAATAATTGTGAAAAAATGATGATGATGATACTATCACAATCAAGACCACCTTGAAAGACTCCACCTGGAGCCTCTTCAGTGCTTTCAAACGTCTCTTGATGCTCGCAGGCAAACTGTCGTCCATCCACAAGTTAACACACGATGAACAAAGCAGACATAGAACACACATAAATATTAAAAATAGTTTTATAACAACCACATACAAACAGACACACACATACACTATGAACACACATGATGATCAAACACACAAACACAGACAGACACAAACATACACAACATCACAAATACTCACAAGGCGATGAACTCTGACTTCTGGCCGACCATCGACTGCAGCTTCTCGTTGAAGGCGTCCATCACCTGTGGTCATCGTCATCATCATCAAAAAACTCATATTTAGTGACATCATCCTCATCATCCTCAGAACTGCACTTGGAAAAAAAAGTTTTTTCTAGTGGAATGATTGATCTGGGCATAGTGGTAGATGAATCGTGCTTTAAATAAGTATTTGAAATCAGAGAAATAATTGATTTGGTGGTGATGACGTCAGTAAAAGATGAAGTGATGATATTGATGATGGTGAAATATGTAGTGATGCTGATGATAGTGATAGGCAACTGACTTGAGGGTCAGAGACGAGGGAAGAAATGAGAGAGGGTTTGTCAACAGGCTCAACTGCGGTAAGAAATGAGGAATTAAATCACTTTTAAATTTATTAACTAGTGAGAAAATGTCATAGTTAAAATGTAATTCTAAAATAATGAAAAGAACATGAATGGATAAAATCGATTTTATAGTTAAATGATCAGAAATTATTATGTAACAATATGCTAGAAATACGTTTTAAAAAATACCGGGAGAGGCTGAATTGTTTTTTCTGAAAATAATAAATTTAAAGTTAAATATTTGAAAAAGTAAATTAAATTCAAAAAGTTAAATATGAAATAAAAACTAACTGTTCAGTCATTTTAAAAAGACTTAGAAGAGTTGGTAAAATGTTCAGCCGATAAAAACACGTGAAAATGTGAGCAACCGTGCCAACAAAGAATCACAATTCTTGGCGCCGAAGAAAGATACATCCGAGAAAAACTAATGATTTTATTTGAATGATTTTGAAACAAACATTTATGAAAACTATGATTTTTTGATTTAAATAAAAATTTTAAGTATTTTAACGCTTAATTGGTAGTTAATGGGTAATTAAACTATTATTTTATTTTGAGCCTATGGATAGTAAAAATGCAATTAGTAAATGAACTTTTGGCATTAATTCAATTTTGAATTGTGAAAAAATGATATATAATTAAAATTGTCATTACATGGGAAAAATGAATTTACAGATAACATGTGTTCTCAGTGATGATCCTACGTCGTTTTAGTGACATTTTCTCAAAGCTTTTAAAGCAGAAAAGCCCAAAAGACATTCTAAAAGCTCAAAAGACACCATTAAAGGGGTTTTACAACATCAAAATCCAATCCACAACCTCCAAACCGCTCTTGCACAAGCATCAAATCTTCCGAATCTGGAACCTTCTTGCTAGGATGGCTTTTAAAGGTCGTGAGAAGATCGATTTTGCGCAGTTGACGACGCAGAAGAGAGTGGCAGACGACAAGGCGAGAGGCATGCGAAAGCTGGATAAGGAGGTCTGCAAGGAGTGATGATGATAATATGATTAATTAACATTTTTATTATTAATTATTTTTATTAATATTTTAATGATGAATTATTCTCATTAATATTTTAATGATGAATTATTCTCATTAATATTTTAATGATGAATTATTTTCATTAATCTCATTACCTCAGGCCTTCAAATGCAGCATCAGGGTTCTTGGAGTGATGATTTCCCACCACGACGTGGCAGCCTTCAGGAAAGCTTTCAAGAAACAGCTGCTTAGAATCACCAACGTCAAGCCCGTCCATGACGTCACTCCAGAAGACAACAACTCCGTCACCACCATCACTCCCTCCTCTCCCGACCAGGCCTACCATTTCAAAATGCTTCTTCTTGACCCTTGTCAGTTCACTGATGAAGCACACTTGAAGGAAAGTCTGTTCACTTCTCCATTCCAAGTCACTAGTGATCGCCTACATCAGGTTGTGGGTGGGGTTAGATCACACACAAACACACACACACACACACACACAAACACACAAAAAAACACACACACATACACACACACACACACACACACAGGTACATTTAGAGCTGGACTACAGTAACTGGAACTACGATGAACTACTATCAGAGATCCTACCGAAGGTGGATGCAAGAGGGGGGAGAGAGGGTGTGTTCATGACATACACTGTGTACACTGATCTCCTTTAGCTTGTACACTGATCTCCTTTAGCTTGTACACTGACCTCCTTTAGCTTGTACACTCGATCATCCACCCATTGAAACTCTCTCCATCTACTTCTCATCATCATCACTATCAAAACGCCACCACTGCCACCAAAGCTATAGTAAATCTGCTGCTTATGGCACCACTTATACCACCAACTCTGCCAAAGATTTAAAGTTGGTACCACCACCCCTCCCACCATCCCCACCACTTCCACCACCACCACCACTACCCAGGGGGAGAGTGTGGGTGGCTTTAGCATAGTTGGCCATATTGCTCACTTCAATCTAAAGGAACCCCTACTTCCCCACAAGCACATAATCGGTGTGTGTTTGTGTGTGTGTGTGTGTGTGTGTGTGTGTGTATATATGTGTGTGTGTATGTGTGTGTGTGTGTGTGTGTGTGTGTGTGTGTATGTGTGTGTGTGTGTGCGCGCGAGTGTGTGTGTGTGTGTGTGTGTGTATACAGATAAAACACATATCATTCAACCCATAACTACCACCACATAAAAAATTAGACTACCTCAACACCCACCTACATTTTCCAACCCACCCTCACCTTCACTAGAACCGTTTCAATAATTTATCTCTGACCTCAGCATCCCATCCCACCATCCCATCCCACCATTCCATCTCACCATCCTATCCCATCCCACCATCCCATCCCATCCAACCACCTCATCCAACCACCCCATCCCATCTCACCATCCCGCTCACCATCCCATCCCATCCCACCATCCCATCCTATCCCACCATCCCATCCCATCCAATCACCCCATCCCATCTCACCATCCCATCCCATCATCCCATCCCATCCCACCATCCCATCCCATTATCTCATCCCACCATCCCATCCCACCCACCATCCCATCCTACCTACCATCTCACCCACCTTCCCATCCCACCATCCCATCCCACCCACTATCCCATCCCACCCACTATCCCATCCCACCCACCATCCCATCCCACCCACTATCCCATCCCACCATCCTTTCCTACCATCCCATCCCACCATCCTTTCCTACCATCCCATCCCACCATCCCATTATCCTATCCCACCATCCTATCCTACCATCCCATCCCACCATCCTATCCTACCATCCCGTCCCACCATCCCATTATCCTATCCCACCATCCTATCCCACCATCCTATCCTACCATCCCATCCCACCATCCTATCCTACCATCCCATCCCACCATCCCATTATCCTATCCCACCATCCTATCCTACCATCCCATCCCACCATCCTATCCTACCATCCCGTCCCACCATCCCATTATCCTATCCCACCATCCTATCCTATCATCCCATCCCACCATCCTTTCCTACCATCCCATCCCACCATCCCATTATCCTATCCCACCATCCTATCCTACCATCCCATCCCACCATCCTATCCTACCATCCCGTCCCACCATCCCATTATCCTATCCCACCATCCTATCCCACCATCCTATCCTACCATCCCATCCCACCATCCTATCCTACCATCCCATCCCACCATCCCATTATCCTATCCCACCATCCTATCCTACCATCCCATCCCACCATCCTATCCTACCATCCCGTCCCACCATCCCATTATCCTATCCCACCATCCTATCCTATCATCCCATCCCACCATCCTATCCTACCATCCCGTCCCACCATCCCATTATCCTATCCCACCATCCCATTATCTCATCCCATTCCATCCCATCCACCAGGCGAAGTGATCCTAGACAAGGTTTCACCAGTTCAGATGGTGGTCAACAAGGTACACACCATTGAGAACACATTCAGGTGCCTGGGTGGATGAGTGGGTAGGGGCGCTCGTTCCAAACCCAAGGGCGCGTGTTCGAGTGCAGACTACGACCTAGAAGCGCTTTTTAGACCAGAAGCCATTATAATAACCCTCATTATTATTCCTATTATCAGTATTATTAGTATTAATATCGCCATTTTTATTATTATTATTATTATCATTATTATTTTTATTTTTATTATAATAATAATTATTATTCATATAATCTTTCCAGGAACTTCTCAATGGAGGTGATGGCTGGCGAGGGGAGTTACGTCACGAACGTGAAGGAACATGGCCTCACTTACCAGTTTGACTTTTCGCTAGTGTACTGGAATCCAAGACTCGGTTGGATGGGTGGATGGATGGATGGATGCATGGATGGATGGATGGATGGTTGGATGGATGGATGGATGGAAGGATGGATGGATGGATGCATGAATGGATGCATGAATGGATGCATAAATGGATGGGTGGGTGGAGGGGTTGATGGATGGATAGATGCGTGGATGGTACATATAACTTCCCACAACAACACATTAACACACAAACAAACACACACCAAAACACACACACACATTCACCCACCCACCTACACACACACACACACACACACACACACACACACACACACACACACACACACACACACACACACACACACACACACACACACACATACACACAGCTACAGAGCACCAACGAATGGTATCTCTGCTAAAACGTGATGACGTGGTGTATGACGTATTTTGCGGGGTTGGTCCTTTTGTGGTACCAGCAGCCAAAAAAGTTGGATGTCTCATCCATGCAAATGACCTCAATCCACACTCCATCCACTGGCTTAAGCAGAACCTTGCCCTCAATAAGGTTGTGTGTGTGTGTATGTGTTTTTAATTGTGAAAAACTCTAATAACCACTCCATATCCTCCCACACACACACACACACACACACACACACACACACACACACACACACACACACACACACACACACACACACACACACACACACACACACACACACACAAACACACACACACACACACACAGATAGGAAAGGACAGGGTGAGTGTGTATGAGATGGATGGAGTAGAGTTTGTGAGGGGGGTCCTGGGAAAGCACGTTAGGGAGGGCAGTCTCGCTAACAAGGTACTGTGGTGGGGCTGACCTTAGAATATTTGTTTCTTCTTTTTTCTAGAAAAGTTGATAAAACTATATATTTACACTGAGATTCGTCGAATAATTTATGGCAATTTTATGTTGTTTTAATCTAATGATACAATGTCTCATTGTGAACGTTTGTTTTATGTTGTTGTATGTATCATTCATACATACAACAGCAAACATGAAGCATACATCCACACATATGTTCATACATACAACTACAAAAACAACTCATCAGCCACACATACATCCAAACGTACAACCACACATACAACCACACAGAAGTGTCACGTCATAATGAATCTTCCAGCCACAGCAGTCAACTTTCTGAGCGCATTCATTGGCCTTTGTGAGGCCGGAGGAGATGGTGTTGCAAAAATAACTACCTCAACCTTACCAATTACAACAACAACTACACCCACCACAACAACTACACCCACCACAACAACTACACCCAATATAATTTCACCAACCACCACAACAACAACTACAATATCCTCCACAACAACAACTCCCAACACAACAACCATACCCAACACAACAACAACTCCTAACACAACAACAACACCCAACACAACAACAACAACACCCACCATCATTATCCACTGCTACACCTTCAGCAAACACGAAAACCCCGAAGAAGACGCTGTTCAACAAGTGAAGAATGCTCTCAACAACAACAACAACAACAACAATAAAAACCCTGAAACCTATCCCAAAAGCAACAAAAACGACATAAAAACCACCACCAACAACAACCACACAAACACTGACCCAATTAACCTTGACCTGACCCACTCTAGAGGTCACGTGACCTTTCTGGAGGGGGCAGGAGTTCATAGGGTTAGACACGTGGCACCAGGAAAACACATGATTTGTGTGTCCTTCTATCTACCCCCCTCCCTTCTCCACCAACCACGTTCTTGCCGTCGTGCTCATGATAATGATGGTGGCGGTGATCATGATGATGATGATGGAGGTGAGTTGAGGGTTTCGTTGTGTTGGTGGGAATGACGATGGTGCTGGTTTTTAAGTAATGATGATGGTGGTGATGGTGATGGTGATGATGATAATGGTGGTCGATGTAATAATGAAGAAAAGTAACGATAATTGTTTTTATTTTTCAGAAATAGAAAAGAAAAGAACAAAACTTGGCTGACTGTTCATCCATCCACCCATCTACACATCCATCCACCCATCTACACATCCATCCACCCATCTGCACATCCATCCACCCATCTACACACCCATCCACCCATCTGCACACCCATCCATTCACCAACCAACTCCCACCACTCATCATCCCCTTTGTGTCAGGGTGTCGCCAATGATGTATTTAAGGGAGAATTGTCTTGAAACGTATTCAACCATTGACATATAACTATCACTACTACCACCACTACAACAGCTACCACCACTACCACTACTACCACCACTACCACCACTACCACTACTACCACCACTACCACTACTACCACCACTACAACAGCTACCACCACTACAACAGCTACCACCACTACAACAGCTTCCACCACATCACCAATTCTAAACCATTTGATGATTTCAAGAACAATAAACAATGTCACACAAAATGTTTGAATAAATTAACCTACTTTTATGCTGTACATTTGAAGTACATGCCCTAGTGTACTATAGTGTACAAATAAAAGTAATAATAATGACGAGCATTATTATGGTGGCGTATAATCCGAACGGGCTTCCAGGCCACTTAGGCTGCATATTTTCACTTGCGCCTTTGGGTTACTAGGGCATTGGTTGCACTCGAACCTAGGACCTTTCATTATTGGTCAAGCCGAGAGTCGTTGCCGACTCAGCTTCCCGTTCACCCGATAAGAGAGTACTGAAGTATTCACAGAGTATACAGTTTCAAATAATGGGGTCATTATAACTATATAAATAGCCACATAGTAATGATATAGTGACCTAGATTCTTACCTTAATGACGTCATGTCGATTCATAAAAAGTTTGTTAAAAATAGGTCAAGAAATTGTTTGATCTTTGGATCATTATCACCACCACGCTACTGTGTCATAGTCTAACCACACCCCGCCACAACAATTACATTACAATAACCACACAACATCATTACTACAACAACAACCACACTAAAACATCACTCCAAAAACTACAACACCACAACCACCACTGCCAAACCACTACTACAACAACCACCACTGCCAAACCACTACTACAACAACCACCACTGCCAAACCACTACTACAACAACCACTACTAAAACAACCACACTACAACAACCACACTACAACAACCACTACCACAATAACCACTACCACAACAACCACACTACAACAACCACTACTACAACAACCACACTACAACAACCACAGAACACACCAAAACACGAACGCTACAGTAGCACATCACATAGCGATAGGGATGATGATGGTGATGATGATGATCACACTTGTGTTCTGGCGTTCGCTTCACTCCAGCCGTCGAGACTGATGTTTTGTGCAGATGGAGTGTACGGGTACTGTGTGTCGGTGGCGTACAACTACCATCGTATACAACTAACATACATACGACCAACAAAATAAAACTATCCTACAACCATCATATACAACCTTCATCAACTACCATATAAACACCATACAAGCCATACAAACACCATACAACTACCAAACAACCCATACAACCACCATACAACATCAACATACATTTTATAAAATTACCATAAAACCAAAATACACTCTATACAATGAGCATACAACCACCACGAAACCCATCATGCAACACCATTCAAATAACTCACAATTACGTACACACTTCATTCCCACGACACATCCAGCAAGCACTCCACTCTAACCCACAAACGCACCCATCCACCCACAAGTCCTCACCACACATCACCCTCTCCCTCATCTCCACTCTTCCACTTACCCACCTCCTATCACTCACTCACCCACCCACCACCCACCCACCCTCCTATCACCCACCCACCACCCACCCACCCTCCTATCACCCACCCACCACCCATCACCCACCCACCCACCCACCTCCCATCACCCACCCATAACCCACCCACCACCACCCACCCATTCATCACCCACCCCCCACCATTGTACTCACCGGGGCAGTGTGTCTCTCAGGCATGCCAGTGATCGACAGACGAGCCTTCGACTTCACAGCGTTAGAGAAGGTGGTCTGGTGGCAAGGGATGTGTGTTTGGATGCAATGGTCTTAGCTTCGAATGCGTCCGATGCCCTAGTAACCCTTAGGCTTGTAGGACATTCTTTATCCTATCCTTACCCATTTTCACACTCTACAACTAACACTTTGCAGTCTCTTACCTTTCCTCTACTCTTCTTTCGATTATCCACCCTCTTACCCACCATCAAACTCCTATTATCCCACCCATCCCCCCCCTCAACCCCCCCCCTCAACCATCCTCCCACCCAGCACGCAGCCTTCCACCCACCATCCCACCCATCATCCCCCCCCCTCAATCATCCTCCCACCCACCTTTCCCCCATCAACCATCCTCCCTCAACCATCCTCTCTTAACCATCCTTCCCTTTCAACCATCTTCCCCCCTCAACCCCCTCCCTCAACCATCTTCCCCCCTCAACCCCCTCCCTCAACCATCTTCCCCCCTCAACCCCCCCCCCCCCTTAACCATCCTCCCACCCACCTTCCTCCTTCTAGCTTCCACTTTGGAATTGTACAAGAACTCCACAGCAGCCATCACCAATGCTAGTGACAAGCCTTCACACATGTTTGTGTGTGTGTGTGCATGTGTGTGTGTGTGTTTATTTGTGTGTGTGTGTGTGTGTGTGTGTGTGTGTGTGAGTGTGTATGTGTGTGTTTGTGTTTGTGTGTGTGTTGGTGTGTGTGTTTATGTGTGTGTGTGTGTGTGTGTGTGTTTGTGTGTGTGTGTGTATATCTGTGAATGTGTGAGTGTCTGTGTGTGTGTGTGTGTGTATGTGTGTGTGTGTGTGTGTGTGTGTGTGTGTGTGTGTGTGTGTGTGTGTGTGTGTGTGTGTGTGTGTGTGTGTGTGTGTGTGTGTGTGTGTGTGTCTGTGTGTGTGTGTGTGTTTAACATCATCATTTATA
>OX030967.1:4501089-4508589 GCA_943735955.1 Piscicola geometra | reverse complement strand
TGAAGTAGGAGAGGTAGTAGTTGTGGTGTTGCTCTAATACTACTACAACAACAATCACTACAGCAACACTACTATAACAACAACTACTGTACTAACACAACAACTACAACCATTACTAATTTAATTTTTTTTAAAATTTAATTTTTAATTTTTAAAATTACTAAACAAAGATTACTACAAAACTTCTCCAAAACGACAACCTCCACAACAAGAACATCAACAACAACACACAAACACACCCTAGTCATCAGCTCTCCCACCATGCCACTCCACGTGTTGTTCTTTTCGGTTCCATAAGTTCCATCCTCCACCACCTTCAGGACGTACTGGAAGCCGACGAAGTCAGCTATCTTCTTCGCTAGGTCGACGCAGTAGCCTGTTGTGGTTGTTGTTTAAGTTGTGGTTGTTCTTTTAATTTTTGTTGTTGTTGTAGTTGTTGTAGTTGTGGTTGTTGTGGTGTTGTAGTATTGTTCCAACCAACACTTTTCCAGTAACTACAATTTTCTCTTTTTCTTTCCAACCACCATCCCTCTAACCACGACTCTTCTTCTCTCTCTCACCTCTTTCACCACCCTCCCTACCACTGCCCCTTCCTCTTCTCCCTCCCAGCTTTCTTCTTTCCAACCACCACGCCTCCCTCTTCTCCCACCTTCTTACCAATAACCCCCCTTTCACCACCCCCTCCTTCCCCCCCACCTTCACCACCCCCTTTTCCCCTCCCACCTTCCACCACCCCCTCCTCCTCTCCCACCTTCCACCACCCCCTCCTCCCCTCCCACCTTCCACCACCCCCTCCTCCCTCCCACCTCTCACCACCCCCTCTTCCCCTCCCACCTTCCACCACCCCCTCCTCTCTCCCACCTTCCACCACTCCCTCCTCCCCTCCCACCTTCCACCACCCCCTCTTCCCCTCCCACCTTCCACCACCCCCTCTTTCCCTCCCACCTTTCACCACCCCCTTTTCCCTTCCCACCTTCCACCACCCCCTCCTCCCCTCCCACCTTCCACCACCCCCTCCTCCCCTCCCACCTTCCACCACCCCCTCTTTCCCTCCCACCTTCCACCACTCCCTTCTCCCCTCCCACCTTCAAAGCGGTCATTTCCTTGCAGACTCATCTTGTCACTGCCATCAGCATTTTTTATCCGCATCAGATACGGAGCCGACTGATGATGATGATGATGATGATGATGATGATGATGATGATGATGATGATGATGATAATGATGATGATAATGATGATGATGATGATGATGATGATGATGATGATGATGATGATGATGATGATGATGATGATGATGATGATGATGATGATGATGATGATGATGATGATGATGATGATGATGATGATGATGATGATGGATGATGATTATTACTATAACACCACACAAAAAAATACTACATCAAACTTTTCTACTATGACACCACAAGCTTTCAATGAAAACAACATCAGTTCCAGCAACAAATCCGTTTTAACCAACAAAACGAATCAACAATAACAACAACCACAACCACACCAACAACACCACAGCAACAACAGCAAGCACAAAAACTACAACAACCAAGATGGACGTGACGATCCGGGTGCGGTTGGCTATGGTGTTGTTGCCTTTGAAGGGTCTGATGGTGTCGGGGGGCTGGATCACGATGCCCTTGTTCGTCGACCACGTGCCTATCTGTGTGGGAAGCTTCCATGCATGCGTTCGTGCCTTTATGACTATTCATCCATTCATCCATCCATTCATCCATTCATAGCCATTCATCGTTCATCCATTCATTCATTCATAGCCATTCATCGTTCATCCATTCATTCATTCATAGCCATTCATCGTTCATTCATTCATAGCCATTAATTCATACATAGCCATTCATCATTCATCTATTCATCCCATACATTCACAACTTTTAACGGCATACATCCCTCAACCACTATCTGCCTACCAACATCCAATCACTACCCCCACCCCGATTCATCTCTTCACTAGCCATCACCTACTCTACACCTCACACCACCACCAAATGTGCATTTCCGTCCCCTATAAGTTATAACCCACTCACTTTCTACCCACCAATCACCCACCATTACTCACCCACTGCCCCCATAATGTGACCCATCCACCCACCCACTATCCACCCACTATCCACCCACTATCCACCCACCCACCCACCCATCCACTCACTCACCTACCCACCCACTCACCCACCCACCCACCCCCCAACCACCCACGACCCCCACCCACCCACCCACCCACCCACTCACTCACTCACCCATCCACCCATTCACCCACCCACCCACCCACCCACCCATGACCCCCACCCACCCACCCACCCACTCACCCACCCACCCACTCACCCACCCACCCACCCACCCACCCACCCACCCACCCACCCACCCACCCACCCACCCACCCCCCTTCCACCTTAGCAAGCGCCCTACTCTGGCTGACTTCCAGCACGTCTAGCTTGAAGTTGGTGCGGTGGCCTGTCTCATCGAACTGCACATGCCCGGTCAAGCCCTGTAGTTGTACCTGTGTGTGTGTGTGTGTGTGTGTGTGTGTGTGTGTGTGTGTGTGTGTGTGTGTGTGTGTGTGTGTGTGTGTGTGTGTGTGTGTGTGTGTGTGTGTGTGTGTGTGTGTGTGTGTGTGTGTGTGTGTGTGTGTGTGTGTGTGTGTGTGTGTGTGTGTGTGTGTGTGTGTGTGTGTGTGTGTGTGTGTGTGTGTGTGTGTGTGTGTGTGTGTGTGTGTGTGTGTGTGTGTGTGTGTGTGTGTGTGTGTGTGTGTGTGTGTGTGTGTGTGTGTGTGTGTGTGTGTGTGTGTGTTTGGAGGAGGGGGGAGTATGTGTGTGTTGATGATTGATCGATTCACCTTTTTGATGGTGTTCTTGATCTTCTCTCCTCTCTCGAAGACCTGTTGGAACGAAGTTTCCTTCGCAGTTCATCCTCAAACAGATTCCATCACTCAACCAAATCAATCGTCTCAACAACCCTTTTTTGGCCCATTCACTTAAATCATCTTAACCACCATCATTCCAGTCCAACCACCCTTCAACGTCTCCCACCTGCACTTGCTCCAAGTCACAATCGATTGACTGCGAGTAGTTTCTGATATCGCCTTCACTCAGCATGCCAACCGCAGTGTCCAACGTCGCTATAGAGTCAAGAGCCAGAGCTGTTTCGTACTGAAAGGGTGGTTGGTTGTGGTTTGGTGGTTGGTTGTGGTTTGGTGGTTGGTTGTGGTTTGGTGGTTGGTTGTGTTTGGTGGTTGGTTGTGGTTTGGTGGTTGGTTGTGGTTTGGTGGTTGGTTGTGGTTTGGTGGTTGGTTGTGATTTGGTGGCTAATTGTGGTTTGGTGGTTGGTTGTGGTTTTTTTATTGTGTTGGGTGGTTGGTTGTGGTTTGGTGGTTGGTTGTGGTTTGGTGGTTAGTTGTGGTTTGGTGGTTGGTTGTGGTTTGGTGGTTGGTTGTGGTTTGGTGGTTGTGTTGAGTGGCTGTGGTGGGAAATAGTTGTGGTGATTGTGGCTGGTGGTTTTGTTGTTGGGCTGTTGTGGTTGTGGTTGTGTAGTTGTAGGTTGTTGTAGCGGGATGGGTGGTGTTGTTTTGGGGCTGTTGTGGTTGTGTGGTTTAGGGGTTGGTGGCGGTGTGGTTGTTGGTTTTGGTTGTGTGACACTTTGGGTGGTTGTGGTGGTGTTGGTAAAGTGATGGTGATAGGGGTGTGGTGAAGCGCGGTGTATTTTAGGGTTGCGGTTGTGTGATGTATTTCATAAAATTAAATATAAAAGGAAGTAAAATAAAATAAATGTTAGTGTTTGCTTTCGAAAACGTATCTAACGGAGATGTGGAAGAAGCTGGATTCTTTGCTGGAGTGGTTGTCTTTCCTCCACTTCCTCAAGAAGGTTTTGATGGTGCTATTCGAGTGGTCAATCAGTCTGTGGTGTGGTTGGTGTGGTGTGGTTTGGTTTGGTGTGGTTTGGTGTGGTGTAGTCAAGTGTGGTTTGGTGTGGTGTAGTGAAGTGTGGTTTGGTGTGGTTTAGTGTGGTTTAATGTGGCGTGGTTTAGTGTGACAAAAAGTCATTTAGTTTAATGAGGTTTAGTGTGGCGTGGTGTGGTGTGATGTGATGTGGTTTGGTGTGAAAGGGTGAGGTGTGATTGGTGTGGAGTGGTGTGGTGTGGTAAGGTGTAGTAAGACGAAACCATAACAACAACAACAACAACACTACAAGCACCTGAATCCAGAGACATTCATGCCTCCGTGGTTGAAGGCGTCGAGTTTGATCTCTGAAATGCCCAGCCCCACTATGAAGTAGTTTTGCAGCATGCCGTTAGTGTCGTTGTTCTAAGGGAGTGAGGGAGGAGAATAAATAAAGAAAAAAAAGAATATTTAAAAGATGGGGGAGAGAAAAAGGAAGGAAAGTTAAAAAGCGAGGATAATATATAATGGGAAGAGGAAGGTGAGAAAAAGAAAAAAGAAAGATTAGATTGAATGAAGAAACAAAAAATGAGTTGAAAAAAAGAGTAGAAAAAGAATGGAGAAAGTAAATAAATATTTAAAAAATACGTTTTTAACTTTTTTAAATTGAAAAGTTGAAAGGATTGATTGAATGGTTGGTGTGTTGGTTGATGTGTGTCGTGGTTCTTACTTGTTTGCGCAGCACCATCTCACAGTCCTCGGTAGACAAGTCCAGGAAAACCTTGATGCCTGAGAGCGTGTGGAAAAAGAGTTTAAAATCTAAAAGTTAGAGAAAAAAACAAAAAAAACATCAGAAAAACATTCATTATAGAATCAAAAACCAAAATAGAACAGAATTACAATACAATACAACGACGAGTATTTTTAACGTGGCGTAAACCCGGACGGGCTTCATGACCACTTGGTTATGGAAAATTTGATAATAATATTAATAATGATAGATGAATAAATGGAAAGTATAGGAAAAGTAAGATATTGAAATTTAACAATAAAATCATATATATATATATATATATACATATACATATATATATATATATATATATATATATATATATATATATATATATATATATATATATATATATATATATATATATATATATATATATATATATATATATATATATATATATATATATATATATATATATATATATATATATATATATATATATATATATATATATATATATATATATATATATATATATATATATATATATATATATATATATATATATATATATATTTTAAAATAGACAAAATATTTTTTTTAAAGATTGAGCGCTCTTGAATTTGAAGAAAGAGCGCTATAGAAATCTATTTGATTGATTGATTGATTGAAACTGAAATGATAATAACAATAAATTTAAGAAAAAAGTGAATATCTATATTATATTATTATTAATATTTATTATTATTATTATTATTTATTTTACAATTATTATTGACCATTTGTATAAATATAAAAAAGAATGAAGTTGCGAAGCAAGAAATTGATGAATGAAAAATGAGCAGTAAATTAGTAAGTTATTGTTATCGGTCGAACAAGTACGTTTTCAGGGAACGGCTGAATGTCGCGGTCGAGCTCGGGGATTTGAGTCTATTGGGAAGACTATTCCAAAGAGTCGGCGCTGCAACAAATTCATAACAGAAAAAACACAAACAATAGAACAACATTAAATGTAAAAAAAAAACATTCAGAAAACTTCGCAACAACAAACCCCACAAAACAACAACCTTCCCAACAACGTAAAACAAATGGTTTTGGAGCCAACTATAACCTCTTTCTCCTTCTACTTTGCGTATTTTCGAAGTTTACAAAAGCATAATCAATCTCATTCTGTCCACAACTCTATTGTACAAACACTTTCAAGGAAAAGGCAAAGTTAATGGAAGTCACATGCATATTGATTGATTTTATTTGAATATATTTAGCATAATCGAATTATAAATTAGCCGCCAAAACAAGTATAAAAGACGTAAAAATGTGAGTTTTCAAACTCTTGTTTCGAAAGACATTCAAACGTTGAAATAAAGAGTTAAATGAAGTGTCTGTTTGCTTTTGTTCTCTTCGTGTGTCTGGGTCAGTCGGGGACACAAGGTGGGTTACCATCACTTGCCTTTCACACATCCACCTTTGCCAATATAGATTCTCCATTGGAATATCTCCAAGCATTCAGCCACAAACAACCCGTGTATCGCCGAATCAATTTCTATTGGTTGGAATAAAAATATGCATCAAATGTTCAATCATGCGTTTTTTAGCAATAATCACACGGAGATACACGGTTTGCTTGTGACTGAATCGTTGAAGAGATCTCTTGCTTTTGTTCTGCTTCGGTTAATGGAAGTTTAAATCGGTGTTTTCTAAAACTTTTTCCCCCAGAATTCGAAGGCTTCGAAGTGGTGGCTTTCGTCAAATCGAAGGGTGGTGAGCGTGTGAAGGGAGTACAGAGCGAAGAGGAATGCATCGACGAGTGCCGCAAACTTGGGTGCGAGGGCTGCTGGGCCG
Source organism: Piscicola geometra (assembly GCA_943735955.1). Taxonomy (NCBI): domain Eukaryota; kingdom Metazoa; phylum Annelida; class Clitellata; order Hirudinida; family Piscicolidae; genus Piscicola; species Piscicola geometra. The sequence continues at coordinate 4,502,110 of OX030967.1, read as the reverse complement.
CCGAGTGGGACAAAAACTTGAAGAAGAAGAGTGCAAGGTGCGTGCTGCATGCCGACCCAACAAACGGCGACTACCACAATTCGGTGTACCAATACAAACAAACATGCTTTAGGAAAGTACCAATTGAATGATTGCAGAACACTTGAGATGATATTTGCTTCCTCAAAAATATAAAAGTTATGCTGTTTCAAATTTGACTAAATTATTCTATTTGAAATTCAGAAATAAAATTTATTTAAATTTGAAGAAAAAAATGCAAAAACTTAATCGAATTAGAATTTTAGCCACAAATCACTTCATCTAGCGCACACTCCTTCATGCTGTCTTACATGCAGTGCATTGGCAGGTTGTTGCAGAAAGTTGTTGGTGAGCGGGTGGCCGAGTGGTTAACGAATCACGGCTTATAACCATAGGTCGCGGGTTCGATTCCCTTACGTCCTAGTAGCCTACATTTCTTGGAGAAGAGATGGGCGTCGCCGAGAGAACCTTGAGCCCCGTTAAAAAAGAAACGAACAAAATATTTTTCAATTTTTTCCTACGACTTGACTGGTTATGGGAAAGGCTTCGTTACGTTGCAGAAACAGCCTTTGTCAGGCACTGAAACATTGCAATGACACATGCCTCCATGCAAGGGTGTCTGTAGGTCGCTCAAACTCTGGCAAGCTTGTGGGAGTCTTGCAGTGCTTTGGTTGTCTTGCAATCGGGTTTCGAAGTGTTTTAAGAGTTTTTATCGTAGAAGAAAACTTGGCACAGTCAGAAACTAAGCTACAATTTCGTTTTATAAATCGATATTTCTGTCGAGTGTTTGAGGATAAAGTACTTAAGTGCACTCATGTTTATGGAAATTAGAAGAATTATTCAGTGGGTAAATTTGAATGAAACTTACATTTTCGGTTCACTTTAGTACGCGTAAATACAGCCGTGAAGCACATATAAAGACATAGAAAGTTTTAGCTTAAAACTTGAGTAGAAAAATTAGTTCAGAAAGACATTGCAACGTGACGATGACATCAAGACTGCC
>OX030967.1:4476089-4493589 GCA_943735955.1 Piscicola geometra | reverse complement strand
TTCTATTGAAAGTGAGGTTGCTTAGATGTTTGAGTATCTGTAATGACTTCTTGATGACTCCGTGCGTATCTTTGAGTGTCCTTCTGTGTTTTTTTCTGTTAGTGCCCTTCTTTGCCTTTTTATCTTTTTTTCAAGACATTATCTTATGAAGTGAGATGACCTCAATCCACTTTTAGACTAATTTTCTTTATATTAAAGGCTTTCACACAGACACAAACACACACAAACACAAACACACACACACACACACAAACACACATACCATTTTTGCAGTCTTAACTTCCCTTGGCTACTGAACAGTGTTATGCTGTAGATCTAAGAGGGGAATTGTGGAAATTGGATGGTTGGATAAAAAGATGGAGGTTTGGATCGATGTTGGGTGGATAAGTGGATAGTTGGATTCATTAAAATAATTATATTGGATTATAGAGTTTCTATTGCACAGACAAATTCTCAAACGGGATGGATTCTCAAACGGGACGAAACATACGAAATTGTGTGTTATACATGTGCATTTGTAATGGAGCATGTTACGGCAATCAGCATTCAGTCTGTGTCGAATGCCCTAATGCGAACATCGATTCTACATATTATTAAGATGGAATGATTGATATGGCGATGATGACGATGCTGGTAATAATAATAAGAAAAGAATGATATTATCATTATTTGTATAATTTTATTATTATTAATATTATTATATTATTTTTATAAGAATGATCATGACTATGATTTTTCATATTGTAAAAACCAGAATAGACATCATAATAACAACAGCCAAATGCAAAATTATTAGAAATTAGTAAAAATAAATATTTATTTCAACAAGTAATTATATCACACCATGCTTTTGCCGAGATGGAAAAGGAAGTAGTGTTGTTGTTGTGAAAGTAGTGTGGTAGTAGCTGGTGGTCTAGGCGTGGTTGAGTGGGTTGCTTAGGTGGTTTTGAGGATTTGTTGTTTAGGTATTTTTGAGGGTTTTATTATTGTTGTTTTAGTGTTGTTTTAGTGTTGATTTTTGTTGTAGTGTTGATTGTTGTTTTAGTGTTGATTTTTGTTGTAGTGTTGATTGTTGTTTTAGTGTTGTTGTTGTGTTGATTTTTGTTGATGGGTAGTTTTGAGAGTAGTATTGAGGATAATTAAGCAGTGTTAAGTTGGTGCTTAACAGAGCTTTTTCAAGTTGAAAAGGGAACTTGGAGGAGAACTTGTTGAGAGATGGTTGAGACTCCTTAGTGAGTACTTGAATGCCTGACAATGTTCTTGAGATTTGTATGTGTTGTGTAAAAGTTGTGTGTTGTTGAAAAGCTGTGTGTTGTTGAAGAGTTGTGTGTTGTTGAAAAGTTGTGTGTTGTTGAAAAGTTCTATTTTCCAAAATGTGTGTGTTGTTGAAAAGTTGTGTTTTCCAAAATATGTGTGTTGTTGAGTATTGTGCTGCTGGAGAATTGTTGCTGATTGTTGTTGAGTGTTGTTGAGTTTAGCCTAGCTCATCTCTGTGGATGACTCCTATTGCAAATTGTGTTTTAAATATCGTTTTAGTTTCCCTCTTTTTTTAATTGCAAGCAAGAAGAGAAGAAGAAATTGTTGTTTCTCGAGAGAAATCACATGGGAAGAGTACCCTCTCTTGCTGAAACTTTATTCTTCAAGTTTCGTAGGCAGGTACCAAGTTATGTGTGTGTGAATATATATGTGTGTTTTAATATACGTGTGTGTGTGTGTGTTAATATATGTGTGTGCGTGTTCTTGCAGGTCTAAAACAGGACTCCTAATGTGGTGGTTGATTGTTTAGGTCGGTGAAGCCTCAATTCCAGACCAGTGAACCACGCCAGTTTGCAGAGAAGTGGCTTATTTGTTCCGAAATGCCAAAGAGTGTTTCCAGATTTTAAAACTCATGAGAGTTTGAAGAACGCTCAAAAAACACATAAATCTCTAGAAACACACAAGCGCACAACACACTCAGGTGCAACGAGGACACCTGTGAATGCTAGCAAATTACTACTTGATTCATATCATATGCCATTTTTTTTATCTCAACACATGATAACCCGGCCTTGCCCGAATGTATTTAGACATTATTTCAGTCCTTTAATTTAATTGTAACTTTTTTAGAAATAAACGTTTTTTTAAACTGTTAGAAGAATGGTATTCTTGATCCTATCTCATGTTTTTAACCTTAGCAACCTTGGTTTTGTCATATTCATCTTACCAAAAGAGATGAATCTTAGGGTCGAAGGTAGCAGTCAGCTGTCTTCTCCATCCTCCATGTCGCTTCTGGACTTCTTGTTGATGCCTGCTAAGGGTGCGTCAACGAAGGGACTGCAGAGACTGGGTCATTTTCATCCAAGGAGCTGCTGAGGCAAGACTTCTCACTTAAACTTGCAAACCCACCACGCTATCAGATAATTCAAGTTCTTGAGATGACATGATATCACATGAGAGCTTCCGATATCACAAACTCGAGACACTCGTTGAGACTCAAAAAGGTTTTAAAATGCGTACAAAATAGTGTGTGTTTTCTGATTAAATAAAAGCCTGCTTAAAGCACAATTCTTCTTATTTACGATGCACATATAGAATTCAATTTGAAATTAATAAATACAACAAAAAATTGAAACAAATACGAATTAGGTTCATTTTCACAGATCCTTGTTATGGAGCACAAGATCAAGGAAGAGATCCTGTCTTCCATTATTTACACACTATTATGAAACATATTAACGTAGATTTTTTGAAAAAAATTAAAAGTTTTTTAGTAGCGCCCAAAAGCATAGCCAAAATTTTTTTGCGCGGGAAGGGAGGAAGCAAGGGGTGGAGTTGTTTGGAGAATTTTTACTTGAGAAAATTTGAGATTAATGATAAAGAATGTTTTAAAAATATTTATTTATTGTGTCAACAAGTAAAAAGTGAAAAGTACTACAATGTAACTTTACAATTACAAAAGTTAATTACACACACAAATTTATGCGTCGAGATTTTCATCTCAATTTGCCAATGATTTAATTATTGTCCACTTGAATACTCAGTACTTTATGAATGAAGATCAAAGCTAAGGCATTAAGATCCTACTCATTTGAACTATTCTTCAAATAGCTTTGATTCTATGTATTGTTAGCCTTTTCATATTTATTTCCAATAATTGTCACACAACTATCGAATGTTTTATTAAATAAACTTTCTTCTTACCCGTCGTGTATCACTGGAATTTTCATGATTCATCAACATTTGGTAAATGGGTCTTAGAACATTATTGCAGAAAATTTTTCTAAATTATATTTGATTGCTTCATATTCTTTTAAAATTTGGAAAATTGTTTTTTTCTGTTACATGTTACATGTAGTCTAGATCCAGACAGGGGCGGCGATCAGCTGCAAATCTTGAGGGGTTCTACCCAGAATGGGCGGCAACCCTGGGGGGTCCTGGGGCCACTACCATTAAGATGGACCCTGCACTGCTAAAACCTCACAGGATCGCCGCCCATGGACCCAGAAACCTTTGGTGCCATTTTATTTGTGAAACTGACTTTAAAACCTATTTTATACCTGAAATACCGAAAATACCAATATATTCGCAAATTTTTTAAATAATTTTTTATTAAAATTATTTGTACGACTAATTCAAAAATTATAATTGACAAATATTGAAGTTCTTTGCTTTCGATTTTTAGTCATATTAAATCAGATTATAAAAATTAAATTACGAGTATTTTATATTTCGACATAATAACCATCCTAGTCATTCTAGTTTTTAAAGTCTGTGCCTGAACTAAAGACCCGAAAGAAATGATTTTAAAAAAATGATGGTGTTTGAAGATTATGGGTGTCCGAACAAACTGGTATTTTTCGCTGCTTGCGTCTTCAGTTTTTGGTACTAAATGGTAATTTACTAACGGATAATTATTTCAGATTTTAAATTTTAATTCTTTTTATATTTTTTAAAATTCACAAAAAAATGGCGCAAAATTCCAAATTTAGAGTATTTGCTTTCCTAATGTTAAAAAAAGTAATTAACATACTTTTTCTGATTCTGAAAAATCGTTCAATTTCAAATAATTCAGAATACTTACAAATAATAAAAAAAAGTAGCAGTTTATTATTTTCGCCAATGGGTCAATTTTTCACCAGAAAGCATTCGTTTTTTAAGATGTGGTGTATAATTTTCTACTGTTTTTCTGATCGTTTAGCTGAATTGACTGTGAATGATTTTTAAAAATTGAAAATTTTGACGTGTAAAAAATGTAAAAATAAAAATTACTAATTATAATTATAAGGAAATAATTTGCTCTATAAAATCTCTTAGTCGACTCGTCTTGAGTAGCTACTTTTGGGCGGCAACTCGGTAAAAATCTTGAGATAAGAATAGAAGAGTTAAAAAATTTGAAAGCACTTGAACATTTCAATTTCAATAATAAGTACAAGTGGCTTTGGATCAAAAAAGAACAATGAATACAAGATACTAAAAATATTTGAAATCTAAAAGTTTTCACAATAAAAACATACATTATAGTCATTAAATTTTTTTTTGAAATTTATTTAACCAAAATTAATTTAAATAAAGCCTCCTAATTCTATTTTTGGTAACTAGCGAGTACTGTGTAACGAATGGAGAGGGGATTTGGCGTTTAACTGAGTTTCGTTGATATTGGTGCTTTTTATTGGAAATTGGAGATTAATTGTGAGGTTTACTATTTCCTGAAACTCTCTCAGGCACCCACGCATACTTGAAGCACATTAGAAAGACATTATAAGCTAGCCATTCACATTCTTTCACTAGCTGCGTTTAGTCATACAGCGATTCATTGTGCTTTATTCAGGTAGTATAGCCATTTTACCTTGCGTTGATTACACATATCTTTTAAGTTTTGAAATAAGAAAATTTTATCAGCCGGACACTTCAAACCATATTTACGTGTGATTTGAATCATTCGATATTGAAGATATTCTGCTTTTAAATCCGCTTTTAAAAAGTTTTTCTGCTTTTGTTAATCAAGAAGTTTTGGACTGAATTATCAAGACAAAAAACTGCGACATCTTTCGCATCGGCAATGGCGACTGACTACGGAATAACTGGTCCTGAGCTGCAGTACCTGGTAGCCGGCAAGGACTTGGTGAACGACCCGGCGATGCAGGCGCAATGGGCGGCAAAAAAACTCGTCTGGGTTCCGAACGTCGAACACGGCTTCGTTGCTGCCTCTCTGTTGGAGGAGAAGGGAGACGAAGTGGTAGTGGAGATCCTCGACTCGAACAAGAAGGTGAAGTTGAACAAGGACGACATCCAGAAGATGAACCCCCCCAAGTTCAACAAAGTGGAGGATATGGCGGAACTGACGTGTCTGAATGAGGCCTCAGTCCTGCACAACCTCAAGCAGAGGTATTTCTCCGGACTGATCTATGTGAGTTTGCTATGTCTGACGTTATAGTATACTATAAAATTATGTTTTCTAGTATAATGATAATAGTGGAGGGGGCTTCTATTCATAATGACTGAGTTTGGTAACCTTTTTCATGTTTTTTAATGGTCTGTATTACCTGACAGACGCAGGCCATGTTTCAATGGTTCTTATGCATCAGAGGCGCCACTCCACACGACGTACACATCTTTCAATGCATACGTCGCAAATACCGCATCATATACGCTAGGTATATGATAGCTCACGGTTGCTTGTTAGGGATTCGAACAGGCAACCTTTGAATCGAAAGTTAGACGTCTACCATCTAAGCCATCCCGATGTAGTTTTAATAGTAGTTATAGTTTTTGTAACTATATAATAATGATAGTAATAATAATAATGATGTTGATGATGATGATGATAAAAGTAATAATATATGATCACCATAATACTCATGTTTTGAAATTTTTGGGGACAAGGTGCTGGGATTTTAAAATTATGAATCATTTGACTTATTTTTGATATTTAAATGATTTAAAATATAATTTCAGTGCTGGAGCCAAAAATTTGAAAGCAAAAAAGTTATGTATAAAGTGCAGTTTTTTCCAAAAATTAAAGTTTTTTCCCCACTTTGTCTTATAAAAGTCAGGCATGTTAAAACTAAAAAGGTGTAAGTATTAGAGAAAACTATGGGTTTTGTTGAGAAAATGGAAAAAGCTTTTAATTTAATGACATTTATAATGGTAATTAGTTACTCTAGTACCTATCTAAACTAGGTAGTTAAATCACCTGATCATCATCATCATCATCAAGCGGCCGCAGATAAGGAGGTCTCTTTTTCCGCGGCACGACAAAATGACTCCAGACACCTGGCGACTAAGACTTAACTGGAAATCGTGTGATTAAGTATTCAAATAAAGGAAGACTTTAATCATATGCGATTCAGTTTTATTCCATGTCGTTTAACAATCCATTAAATAAAATATTTTAATTAAATTATAATTAGGATAACCACTTATGCAATCAATTATAATTAACAATCAAATTGTCTAAGGATCCAGCAATTATTTCGACCTTTGTCACTCTGTCATTATGGTATGCCATTGTGGTATTTTTTATTTAGTGTATTGTATTGCATGAATTATATTGTATCATACTGTATTGTATTGAATCATGCTGCAATGCTTGTGGTGCTCGATGCTCAGCATTGAGTAGAGTGTCAAGAGCAGGAATTGGCTTCTTATCTTGGTACCTGGCAAATACCATCTGTATCATCATCAGCATTATCATCATCATCATCAGCAGCAGCAGCAGCATCATCATCATTTCAAAACTATAGTAATAAAAATGATGAAAATGATGATGATAATGAGGATGATGATAGGAGTGTTAATGAATGCAGTGATAGGACATTCCTGATCGTAGGAATGCCAAAGTGTTGACGTCATGCTGTAATACTTGTGACAGCATCGATAAAAAGAAATAAGTAAATAAAAATTCAAGCATTCAAAATAAATTCTAAAAGTTATGTCATGATGATAGTGATGATGATGGTGATGGTGATGACGATGTCACTATCAAATTTTCCAATCACCACTATGTAACTTTGTCTAAAACTTAAGAGGAGGATCACTACTAACAACCACATAATCATGATAATGATTATTGTTATTATTCTGATTTTTATTCTTATAAATATCTCAAAATTGAATTCCAATAATGGACGGAATTTTTAAGGAATTCATGCTTAATTCATTGGCATATTTTTAACACAATACTTGCAAATCAGTGATTTCTGTGTTCTTTGATAGAGGGGTTTGGGGTGTCAGGTTTCATTCCTGTGTGTGTATGTGTGTGTGTGTTTGTGTGTGTGTGTTCCATCACAGAATGAGAATGTAGTCTTTTTTAAACAACCGCCACCACAATCGGGGATCGGGGATGGCTTAGATGGTAGACGTCGGACTTGCAACTTAAAAGGTTGCCTGTTCGAAACCTTAACAAGCAACCGTGAACTATCATATACCTAGTGTATATGATGCGGTGTTTGCGACGTATGCATTGATAGATGTGTATGTCGTGTGGAGTGGCGTCTTGGCGCATAAGAACCATGGTTCTCAGAACCATTGTAACATGGCATGCATCTGTCAGGCTGTGAATAGTAAAGACCAAAAAAAAAATCAAAATCACTAAAACTTTTCTTGTAAACAACATCATCATCATCACCATGCCCACCACCACCACTACAATCATCACCCTCACGATAAACATCATTACCATGACCACTGCGCAGACGTACTCTGGCTTGTTCTGCGTGGTGGTGAACCCGTACAAGAAGTACCCAATCTACACCGAGAAGGTCATCGAGCTGTACAAGGGCAAGAAGAGGCATGACGTCAGTGGTGGTGGTGGTAATGATGGTGGTTGTGGTGGTGGTAGTGATGATGGTGGTTGTGGTGGTGGTTGTAATGATGGTGGTTGTGGTGGTGGTTGTAATGGGGGTGGTTGTTTTTAAGGTGTGGTTGTTGTTGGGGCTATTTGGTTGTTGGTGTGGTTGGGGTGGTAGTGTGGTTGCTATGGTGGTTGAGGTGGTAGTGTGGTTGCTATGTTGGTGTAATTGTGTGGTTGTGGTTGCTTTGTGGTTAGTATCGTTGTACGAGGTGGTAGCTACCCAATCGTGCATCAGTCACGAAGCCATCTACCCACCAGGTCCCCCCTCATGTTTACGCCATCACTGACCAAGCCTACCGAAACATGCTTCAAGGTGTTTACATAATAATTAAAATAATAATAATAATAATAACAATAATCATGAGAAAAAAGTATTATTATTATCACCATCATCGGCATCATTATCACCAACTTGACCCACATCACAATGCCAGTTCCTACTAGCACAAACTACATGCCTTTTAGTTGGCAAAGTCAAAGGGGTTAAGAATGCCACATAACCCTGTGTGTGTTTGTTTGTGTGTGTGTGTGTGTGTGTGTGTGTGTGTGTGTGTGTGTGTGTGTGTGTGTGTGTGTGTGTGTGTGTGTGTGTGTGTGTGTGTGTGTGTGTGTGTGTGTGTGTGTGTGTGTGTGTGTGTGTGTGTGTGTGTGTGTGTGTGTGTGTGTGTGTGTGTGTGTGTGTGTGTGTGAGGGATACATCTATGTGTATTTGTGGCATTTCCTGAGCTGATAAGACTGCTCAGATGATGATAATGATGATATGTACGTGGGTGATGTTTGAACTAATAGGGTTACATGTGTGTGTGTATGTCTGGCATGTGTGGTATGTTTACTAAACATGTGTGCGTGTATTAATTGATAAGCATGTCTTCATTTGACTGTCTATGTTTCTCTTTATATGTGTATGTGGATGTGTGTTGACATGTGTATGTGGATGTGTATTGACATGTGTATGTATGTGGATGTGTGTTGGCATGTGTGTATGTGTAACAGTAGAGGTTTATATGCATTCTAATGAGATGTAGTGTCAAGAGAGGGTGCCTAGAAGTTCTGCAATGCCGCAGTAGTATCTGTATTTGTATCATCATGAACTAGTATCACATACATTTATTCATCCATCAATTTATCAACCCATTCATCCACTAATTCATCCATTCATCAGTTACTCATCCGCCCATCCATTCATCAATTACTCATCCACTCTTCCACCCATCACTCATACATGCATCCTTCATTAAAATACCTGAGGCATGAGTCTTGTTAGGAACATAAGAGGCACATACCATGATGGCGATGATGGTGATGAGGAGGAGGATGATGATGAGGAGGATGATGATGATGATGATGAGAGTGGTGATGATGATGATGATGGTGACGGTGATAATGGTGATGATGATGATAATAGACCATAATATGAAAATAATAGTAATAAATACAATTAAATTGATTAAATACAATGCATTTTCGTATGATTGAATAATATAACAGCCCGTCACCATTAAATCAACTTTGTGACAATGTCAAAAGCATTTAGAATAATAAAGAAGAGATGAAGAATTAATAATAAATAAAAAAAAGATAAATAATTAATAATCAAATAAAGAAGATAAATAATTAATAATAAAAATAAAGAAGAGATGAATGGTTAAGTTAAAATTAAATTAAAGAGCTAGACAGCAGAAAGAAAGAAGTATTATTAGAAACAGTGATGTTATCACGACTTTGCTGCAATGGCCTTATCTACTCTTTATCAACTCCACCACCACCACTACTACTACTACTACTACTACTACTACTACTACTACTACTACTACTACTACTACTACTACTACTACTACTACTACTACTACTACTAATACTACTACAATCGCCATTTTCATCATTATCTCACAAGTATCATTACCACCACCCTCAACATCATCATAATCATCATCATCAGCATCAAGTAATAGATTAATCATTGAAACCACTTTTTGTTTCTTCATCTTCATCTTCCTCATCACCATACTAGCTTCAATCTTTTTACCTTATTCCTTATCCACCCACAGACCGTGAAGATCAGTCGATCTTGTGCACGTGAGTGGTCTTGTCTGATCACATCCACTAAACATACACACACACAAACAAACAAACACACACAAACACACACACACACACAACACAACACACACAAGCACACACACACACAAACACACACACATACAGACAACACACACACCCCTTTTCACAACACACACACATACACACATAAACCCCCACCCACAAACACACATAAACACACACAAACACACATAAACACGCATAAACACACAGAGGCGAGTCGGGGGCGGGAAAGACAGAGAATACGAAGAAGGTGATCCAGTACCTGGCCCACGTGGCCCACTCCGGCAAGCCGACCAAGTCGCCCGCCACCGCGGTCGCCTCCTTCCAGGCCAAGGACATCAACCTCGTGAGTGCCACGCACGTGCACACACAAACTCATATTCGCATGCACATGCATACATACATACATGCACACATACATACATACATACATACATACATACATACATACATACATACATACATACATACATACATACATACATACATACATACATACATACATACATACATACATACATTCATACATATATACATACACAAAAACACACACACACAAAGGGGGAGCTGGAGCAGCAGCTACTGCAGGCGAATCCGATCCTGGAGGCGTTTGGTAACGCGAAGACTGTCAAGAACGACAACTCGTCGAGATTTGTGAGTTTTTGTTGTTGCTGTTGTTGTTGTTGATGTTTTTCTTGCTGTTGTTGTTGATGTTGTTGTTGATGTTGTTGTTGATGTTGTTGTTGATGCTGTTGTTGCTGCTGTTGTTGCTACTTGCAATTTTGTTTCATACTAAGTAGCTGATGTGTCTGTAGTTGTTATATAGTAGTACTTTTTTTAGCAGTAGTGTGGTTGTTATAGTCGTAATTTTTGTAGTAGTATAAATGTGGTTGTTGTATTATCGATTGTAGTTGTTGTATTATCGCTTGTAGTTGTACTAATAGTAATGATACTACGTCAGGGCAAGTTCATCAGAATCAACTTTGACGTCAGTGGCTACATCAGTGGAGCGAACATCGAGACATGTGAGTGCCGTGCTCACAAATACACACACAAATACACACACACACACACACACACACACACACACACACACACACACACACACACACACACACACACACACACACACACACACACACAAATACACACACACACACACATACACACACACACACAACACACACACACACACACACACACAACACACACACACAAATACACACACACACACACATACACACACACACACACACACACACACACACACACACACACACACACACACACACACACACACAGACTTGCTGGAGAAGTCGAGGGCTGTGAGGCAGGCGGTGGACGAAAGGTCCTTCCACATCTTCTACCAACTCATCCTCAACGCTGACAACAACGCTCGCAGTCTGTTGCATCATCATCTCCATCATCATCATCATCATCATTATCATTAGTATCATCATCTCCATCATCATCATCATCATCATCATCATCATCACCAACACTAAAACTATTCCTAACAATACTAAAACCACAAAAAAAAACACTAAAACTACACCAATATTCTTACCACCCAAAAATCACACCCACCCGACCACTTATTCTCACCCAAACCCAAACCAAACACCCAACCACCACATCCCCACACTTGCCATATCAACAACCCAACCACCACATCTCCACACCTGCCATATCAACAACCCAACCACCACATCTCCACACCTGCCATATCAACAACCCAACCACCACCTCCCCACACCTGCCATATCAACAACCCAACCACCACATCTCCCTCCCCCGAAAACCCATCTCCCAAATCATCCTACTCCGAAACACCACCACCACCAACCAACCAACCAACCACCACTACCGCCACCACCACTAATCAACCATCCAACCAACCAACCAACCCACCAACTAATCACCGTAACCAACCCACCTACCACCAACCAAACACCAACCAACCAACCAACCAATTACCACCAACCAACCAATTACCACCAACCAACCACCGCCACCACCACCAACCAACCAACCAACCAATTACCACCAACCAACCCACCCACCAACCAACCAACCAACTCACCACCACCACCACTAACCAACCAACCACCTACCACCACCACCACCACCAACCAACCCACCGACCAATCACAGAGGAGTACCTCCTCGAGGACCTGAGGGACTACACCTACCTGACCAATGGCAACGTGCCAGTGCCCGGTCAGGACGATAGGGAGTTGTTCAGGCAGTTGGTCGAGGCCATGCAGATCATGGCGTTCACCAAGGAAGAGACGTTTAGTGAGTGGTGGTGGTGGTGGGGGTTGTGGTGGGGGTGTTGGTTGTGGTTGTGGTGGTGGTTGTGGTGGTGGTTGTGGTGGTGGAGGTGGAAGTGGTGGTGGTGGTGGTGGTGGAGGGAGTGGTGGTGGTGGTTGTGGTTGTGGTGGAGGAAGTGGTGGTGGTGGTGGTTGTGGTGGAAGAGGAGGAAGTGGTGGGGGTGAAGAAATTGATTTTTCAGTTGGCAGTAGTGGTGGTAGTTGTGGGAGAGGCATTTTTCGCTGTGTAGTGGCCGACTGCCAGTGGACGCGAGGGTTAGTGGGATGTGTAGTGTTGATTACAACCAAGGCTAGCACTAAAAAAGACAAAACAATCATCATCATAAAAACCCTGACTAACGACACCAACAACAGCACCAACAACAACAACAACACAGACATCTTCAGGACGGTCTCGGCTGTCTTGTTGCTAGGCAACTTGCAGTTCAAGTCGGACAAGTCTGACCAAGCCGTTCTGCCTGAGAACACCGGTGAGGTGTTGTTGTTGTTGAGGGGTGTGGTTGTTGTTGGGGCTGTAAATTGTGGTTGTTGTTGTTGAGAGGGTGTGGTTGTTGTTGTTGTTATTGAGGGGGTCTGGTTGTTGTTGTTGGGGTGGCGTGGTTGTTATTTTTGTTGTGGTTGTTGTTTTTGTTGTGGTTGTTGTTGTTGTTGTTGGGGGTTATTGTGGTGAGGTTGTCGTTGTTGGGTGAGGTTATTATTGTTGAGTTGTTGTGGTGGGGGAACACAAGCACATTACCACACCACACACACCACATGCATGCACAGTGGCTCAGAAGGTGTGTCATCTGATGGGACTGCCTGTCACAGAGGTGGGTAACAACAGCAGCAACAACAATGTTTAAATTAACGAAAACAATAATAACAACAACAATTAAACCATCTGCAACAACTTGACCACCAACAACAACAACAACACAATCAACAACAAAAAAACCAACAAAAAAACATCAACAACAAAACCAACAAAAAAACATCAACAACAACATCAACAACACCAACAACAACACCAACAACAACACCAACAACAACAACACACAGGTCACAAAGGCCTTCTTGAAGCCTCGCATCAAAGTAGGCAGGGATTTCGTGACGAAGGCTCAGTCCAAGGAGCAGGTGACGTCATCATCATCATCATCATCATCAGTATCATCATCATCATCAGTATCATCATCATCATCATCGCAGGTGGAGTTCAATGTGGAGGCGATATCAAAGGCCATTTACGAGAAGATGTTCAAGTGGATTGTGCACCGCATCAACAAGTAACATCATCATCATTAACCTTACTATCATCATCATCATCATCATCATCATCATCATCACTGCCTTCACGTCACCATCCTCATCATCATCATCATCATCATCATCACCACCACACCACCATCATCACCACCATCACCACCACCATCATCATCATCACCACCAGGTCTCTGGACAGGACGAAGAGGCAGGGCGCCTCCTTCATTGGCATCCTCGACATCGCAGGATTTGAGATCTTCCAGGTGGGTACTTGTTGTTGTTGTGGTTGTTGTTGTTGTTGTTGTGGTTGTTGTTGTTGTTGTTGTGGTTTTCGTTGTTGTTCTTTTTCCTAATGATGATAATGATGATGTCTTATGAGGATGATGCTGACGACGATGATGATGATGATTCTGACACACACACACACACACACACACACACACACACACACACACACACACACACACAGCTGAACAGTTTCGAGCAGCTGTGCATCAACTACACGAACGAGAAGCTGCAGCAACTCTTCAACCACACCATGTTCATCCTCGAGCAGGACGAGTACAAGAGGTTGTTGTTGTTGTTGTTGGGGTTGTTGTTGCTGTTGTTGTTGGGGTTGTTGTTGCTGTTGTTGTTGTTGTTGTTGCTGTTGTTGTTGTTGGGGTTGTTGTGGCTGTTGTTGTTGTGGTTGTTGTTGTTGGGGGGGGGGGGTTGTAGTTGTTGTTGTTGGGGGAGGGTTGTTGTTGTTGTTGGGGGGGTTGTTGTTGTTGGGGAGGTTGTTGTTGTTGGGGGGGGTTGTAGTTGTGGTAGTTATCGGTATTGGTGTTATAGTTGTTGTTGTAGCTAATGTTGTAGTCGAGGGTGTTGTTGGTGTTAATACGCCACGTGGGTTTACGCCACGTTAATAACACTCGTCGTTGTATTATATTATATTGTACTATTACTGCTGTAGTAATGTTTAAGATATTGTTGCTGTTGTTGTTGTTGCTCTCAAGATTTGTTTCTAGTTGCTATAAGGGTGCTCTTCCGTACGTCCATTCATCATGCGTACCCCTACCTACGTCACCCGACGCACGTCGAACTCCACAGGGAGGGCATCTCGTGGTCCTTCATTGATTTCGGACTGGATCTGCAACCAGCCATTGATCTCATTGAGAAGGTGATGATGATGATGATGATGGTGATGATGGTGATGATGATGATGATGATGATGATGATGATATTGATGATGATGATATTGATGATGATGGTAATGATGATGATGATGATGATACAAATGGTTATTGAGGGTGTTAATCAGGATAAGACAAAAGCATAAATAGAAGTATCCCTTATTAAACTAAAACCAACCCCATCTAACCACCATTCTCCGTCCAACATCCACCCCATCTAACCACCATTCTCCGTCCAACATCCACTCCATCTAACCACCATTCTCCGTCCAACATCCACCCCATCTAACCATCATTCTCCGTCCAACATCCACCCCATCTAACCATCATTCTCCGTCCAACATCCACCCCATCTAACCATCATTCTCCGTCCAACATCCACCCCATCTAACCACCATTCTCCGTCCAACATCCACCCCATCTAACCATCATTCTCCGTCCAACATCCACCCCATCTAACCATCATTCTCCGTCCAACATCCACCCCATCTAACCATCATTCTCCGTCCAACATCCACCCCATCTAACCATCATTCTCCGTCCAACATCCACCCCATCTGACCATCATCCTTCTTCACCAACCCTGTTAAACCATCACTCCCAATACCAACCACATCCTACAACCATTAATCTTCCTACACCCAACACCTACCCCATCTACACCCTTTCCAGCCCCTCTCCCCTCCACCATCCAACCCCCACTCAAACGACCACCCATCCAACCCCCTCACCCATCCAACCCCCTCACCCATCCAAACCCACCCACCCAAACGGCCCACTCCCCCCTCACACAGCACATGGGCATCTTGAGTTTGATAGACGAGGAGTGCTGGTTCCCCAAGGCGACCGAGAAGAGCCTGGTGGAGAAGTTGACGACGCAACACTCATCCCATCCCAAGTTCCATAAGCCCGACTTCAGGGATAAGGTGTGTGTGTGTGTGTGTGTGTGTGTGTGTGTGTGTGTGTGTGTGTGTGTGTGTGTGTGTGTGTTTGTGTGTGTGTGTTTGTGTGTGTGTGTGTGTGTGTGTGTGTGTGTGTGTGTGTGTGTGTGTGGATATGTGCGTGGATGTGTGTGTTGTTTTGTGTGGATGGGATGGAAATAATAATGATGATGATAGTGATAATAACAATAATAATACTAATTCTGATGATGATGATGATGATGATGATGATATCTGATAAAAGTACTAATACTAATAATAGCATGGTAATGATGGTAAAATGGAGGGTAGGATAGAGGTAAGGTAATTAAGGTTGACTTAGACAATATCCAAATGGACACACAAACAGAAACCCCAGCCCACCCACACACACACACACACACACACACACACACACACACACACACACACACACACCCACACATACACACACACACACACAGGCGAGCTTCAGTCTGATCCACTACGCGGGCAGGGTTGATTATAGTTGCGAGCAGTGGCTCACCAAGAACATGGACCCCCTGAATGAGAATGTGGTGGCGCTGATGCAGGAGTCGTCCAATGACTTCATCAAGACCATCTGGAAGGATGGTCCGTGTGTGTGTGTGTGTGTGTTTGTGTGTGTGTGTATGTGTTTGTGTGTTTTTATGTGTTTTTGTGTTTGTGTGCTTGTTTGTTTGCGTTTTTGTGTGTGTTTGTGTGTGTGGGGGGGGGGGGGGGAGGAAGTGTGTTTGTGTGTGTGGGTGTGTGAGAGCTGGATGGGGGGTTTGTGTGTGTGTTTGTGGGTGTGGGGGTTTATTTTGTGTTTGTGTGTGTGTGGGTGGGGATTTTGTGTTTTTTGTGTGCATGCGTGTGTGTGTTCTCAGAAGCACTAATGAATTCCAAAATTCCAGAATGCACCTTTAGACCATTTCAACATTCGACCACACACCACAGCTGAGGTGGTGGGCATGGGCTCGGTGGGAGAGGGTGCAGGAGGGGGGGCTGTCTTCGGCATCTCCAAAACTCGCAAAGGTCACTTCTTTCAACTTCATAGTCTTTGCCTATCGTAACACTTTTCTAAAAATAACTGCGCAAACACACTCAACAAAACAACAAACACCACCGCAACACCAACAACAAAACACCAACAACAAGCCAACAACCCAACAACAACACAGGCATGTTCAGGACAGTGGGTCAGCTGTACAAAGAGCAACTAACCAAACTGATGCAGACCCTCAACAACACCAACCCCAACTTCGTCCGTTGCATCATCCCCAACCACGAAAAGAAGGTCATCTCTCATTCATCCATTCATCCTGCATTTCTCTATCACCCATTCATCTCTCATTTATCCATTCACCCTGCATTCATCCATTCATCCTGCATTCCTCTATCATCCATTCATCCTGCATCATCCGCTAATTATCCCTTTATCCATCCATCGTTATGAATCATGCATGCATGCGTCAGTCATCATCTATCATTCATTCATCCTTTTATTCATTCATCCTGCATAATCTCTCATGCACTCATTCATCAATCGTTCCATCATTTATTACTCATTATCTTCTCATCCATTATTTATTTCTTGCTCTTCCAATATCTTTTCCACGGCTTCCATTACCACACCACCAATACCACACCATCCCTCCCACACCACTACCACACCACCACTACCACACCACACCACCACTACCACTAAGCCACAAAAACCACCACCACCATCATTATCATCACCGCCATAGGCAGGCAAGCTTGACTCTGCATTGGTGCTGGAACAGCTGAGGTGTAATGGAGTGCTCGAAGGAATTAGAATCTGCAGGTGGAACAAATAAACACACACACACACACACAAACACACACACACACACACACACACACACACACACGCGCACA
>OX030967.1:4461089-4463589 GCA_943735955.1 Piscicola geometra | reverse complement strand
ACACAACCCAAATGACCACAACAACCCTTAATCCCCTCTCCACCCCCCCGCCCCACCATCCCCACAACCACAACAACCCCTAACCCCCCTCCACTCCTTCCCCACAACCACAACAACCACTAACCCCCCTCCACCCCTTTCTCCACAACCACTAACCTCCCCTCCACCCCCTTCCCCACAACCACAACAACCACTAACCCCCCCTCCCCGCCCCACAACCACAACAACCACTAACCTCCCCTCCACCCCCTTCCCCACAACCACAACAACCATTAACCCCCCCTCCACCCCCTTCCCCACAACCACAACAACCACTAACCCCCCCTCCACCCCCTTCCCCACAACCACAACAACCACTAACCCCCCTCCACACCCCCTCCCCCCAACCACACCCACCCACCCAGTTCGAGGACATCTCGATGCTGCTTGAAAGTGAGCGCAGCAAGTTCTCGAACGTCGACAAGAAACAACGCAAGTTCGACCAGTCCCTCCTCGAAGAACGCGCCATCTCAGAGAGGTCTGTCTGACCCCATTTGTCTGTCTGACCTCATTTGTCTGTCTGACCCCATTTGTCTGTCTGACCTCATTTTTCTGTCTGACCTTGTTTGTCTGTGTCACCTCGTTTGTCTGTGTCACCTCATTTGTCTGTCTGACCTTGTTTGTCTGTGTGACCTCATTTGTCTGTGTCACCTCATTTGTCTGTCTGACCTTGTTTGTCTGTATGACCTCATTTGTCTGTGTCACCTCATTTGTCTGTGTCACCTCATTTGTCTGTCTGACCTTGTTTGTCTGTATGACCTCATTTGTCTGTGTCACCTCATTTATCTGTGTCACCTCATTTGTCTGTGTCACCTCATTTGTCTGTGTCACCTCATTTGTCTGTCTGACCTCATTTATTTGTGACCTTGTGTGTATTTGACCTATGTGATCTATTTGTATAACTTGTTTATATGTGATTCAATCAATTTTTATATACGTAAACACACACACGTACAAAAACAACCCAACACACATGTACAAAAACAACACCACACACACACACACACACATACAAACACACAAACAACGACACACAGGGTGGGTCTTGAGAGGGACCAATTGGAGCGGGAGTTGAGGGAGAAGGAGACGAGGATACTGAACCAAGATCGCACCATCGAGCAACTCAACCACTCCCTCTCGGAGAGCAACCGCCTGAAGAGTCAGTTTGGCGTTGTTTTGGTTGGGGTGTCGAGACTGTTGTTGGGGGAGGTTGTTGTTGGGGTTGTTGTGGCGGTTGATGTTGTTGTGGCGGTTGATGTTGTTGTGGGAGGTTGTTGTGGAAGCTGTTGTGGGTGGATGTTGTTGTTATTGTGGGCTTGGTGTGGTTTTGTGTTTGTTGTGATTGTTGGTGGAGGTTATCTTTGTTGGTGTTGTTGTAGTAGGTCGTTGTGGTAGGCTTAAAGTAATTGTAGATTCTACGTTGAATACTTAATACTTTTCTTTTGATGTTTTGCGATATGGCTTTTGAGTGAAGTTTCATGTTCAACACGAGCACCATCACCCACCACTAACAACACGGTAAATAGGTCAACTACAGCGTGAGTTGGATGACCTGGTTTCGAGCAAGGATGACGTAGGGAAGAGTGTTCATGAGTTGGATAAGGCTAAGCGATCCCTGGAGGCGCAGGTGTGTGTGTGTGCGTGTGTGTGTGTGTGTGTGTGTGTGTTTGTGTGTGTGTGTGTGTGTGTGTGTGTGTGTGTGTGTGTGTGTGTGTGTGTGTGTGTGTGTGTGTGTGTGTGTGTATGTGTGCAGATGCGCATATGGCTTTATATTATACGTATTATCTCATACATACACACACACACACGTACACATACACATACATACACACACGTACATACATACACACACGTACACACACACACGTATACAGGTGGCAGCACAGAAGCAGACGATAGAAGAGTTGGAGGATGAGATTCAGAGCACTGAGGATGCCAAACTAAGGTGCCTCCATCTTCTCTCCTTGTTACCATTCTCGAGATAATCATCATCATCACTATCATCGGCATCATCATCTTCACCTGCACCATCATCATCACCTTAATAATCATCATCACTATAGTCACTATCATCATCATCATCACCACTATCATCATCATCATTACCACTATCATAATCATCACCATCATCATCATCACCACTACCATCATCATCACCACTATCATAATCACCATCATCACCACCATCACCACACACACACAGATGGGAGGTGAACATGCAGGCGATGAAAGACCAACTGTCGAGGGAGGCTCAACAGAGGGAGAGCATGGACGAGGAGGGGAGGAAGGGGTTGTTGAGGAGGGTGAGTGGGGGGGCTGTTGAGGAGGGTGAGTGGGAGGGGGCTGTTGAGGAGGGTGAGTGGGGGGGGGGCTGTTGAGGAGGGTGAGTGGGAGGGGGCTGTTGAGGAGGGTGAGTGGGGGGGCTGTTGAGGAGGGTGAGTGGGGGGGGGATGTTGAGGAG
>OX030967.1:4388589-4453589 GCA_943735955.1 Piscicola geometra | reverse complement strand
ACAGAAGAGAGATAAATCAAAAGAAGACAAGCACACCAGTGGCACTGCCTCCAAAAAGAACTCCAACCATGAGTTGAAAAAAGAAAAAGAGAAAGACGTCGAAAAAAAGAAAAGTAAAACGAATAACGAGAAGCAGAAGGAGAAGGAGAGAGAGAGGGAGAGGAGCAGGACTCCTACCAAGAGCGCCAGCAAGACAGACGCCAAGAAGACAAAGTCCAAGCAGGAAGTATCTTCGGATCGTGAGGAGGATGAGGATAAGCCGGCTGCGAAGGGCGATGAGTCCAAGAAAGGCAAGTCTCAAGTGAAGGAACAAAAATCCGCCAAGGGTGCCAAATCCGCCAAGAGTCCCCAATCAGCCAAGTCTGAAAATAAAGAAAATCCTCCGGCCAAGTCCAAGTCTAAAGCTAATGAAAAACGTCCAGCAAAGAAGCAGGCACCCTCCAAAGGCAGTCCCAAGAAAGTGCAGTCGAAGAAGAATCAAACCGATGACGAAGACGATCTTGTCGTCAACCACTGCTACGAACACACCAGTTACAAAGACGAAGAATTCTCTCCCAAGCTCAGCAAACTGCTTCCAGAGTACGTCAAAGAGCGTTCTGGTTCTCACGTGCCCTTCGAGACTTCCCGCCACTCTTCGGAGTACCCCAAGCCGATGCAGCCCGATGGCGATGGCGCACACCACTGCCACCACTGCAGGAAACGCAACAAGCGCAAGGGCCGCAACATGGATGAAGTGAACAAGTTCGAGTTGTACCGCGTGTGGAAGATGTACATGCAGAAGTGTGTCACGAAGAAGGCGTTCAGAACGCCGCAGAAGTCAGTCGTCGACGCGAGCAAGGAATCGAAAAGTCGAATGGTGAGTGAGGCGGATCTGAAAAAAGAGGTCGAGAAACGAAAGAAAGTGCAGCCGCTGCAGATCCAGCTGCTGCAGAAGATGAAGGAGCTGCAGGAGTTGCAGAACGAGATCATAAAGAAGAACCGGAAGATGTTCGGGTCAGAGATGGTTCCCATAACAACGAACATGCGTCTGCCATTCATGCGAGACAACACTCGTCTGTACGTGATGGTGCATGGAGTGGACAAGAATTCGCAAATGAAAAGACAAAACGAAAGGGAGCAGAACAAGCGGGAGTTGGACAGACGTCTGTCTGAGCTGAACGTCATGGTGGCAAGTCTGGAAGAAAAACTCAAAGACACACTCGACAGCTTCGATAAGAAACCCGAAGATGACAAGCCCGAAGAAGAAAACGAAGCGGAGGACAGCGTCAAGAAAGCCTTTTCTGGCATGAGTGGCAACGAACGTTCCAGCAATCCCTTCAATGGACCCACCATTTTTACTCCCAGCTCGTACCAGCCGAGCAATGTGCCCAGCAAGGTTGGGAGCAAGGCTCCAAGTAACATCCCCAGCAAGGCTCCAAGTAACATCCCCAGCAAGGCTCCAAGCACGGCTCCAAGCCGAGATAAGAGCAAGACACCCAGCTCGACTAAGAGTAAAACTCCCAGTTCGAGCCAAAGCGACAAGATATCGCCAGAGGAAAGAATGTTCAGCGAGGCGCAGATGATGATGGGCAAGATGCTGATGGACGCCCGCTCCAACATGTCGTTGCCGCAACAGCACCACTACACCGGAGACTACTGCTGCAAGGGTGGACAATGTATGAGGGTCTTTGAACCTTCCCACCGTGGTCTGCCCAGCAAGAACACCAAGTCCCCTCGTGTGAAACCAGAAAATCCATTCTTTGAAGCCGCCATCAGCAAGTTCCTGTATGACTGGGCCAAGAGCACAGAGGATGCAGAAGTGGAGGAACGGAGTTTACCGAGTGATGACCGCTACCAGCAAAATGAGTTGGAACGACTGCCCAGCGACCGGTCCTTTTCCTCTACCCTCCTCCAACTTTCCAAGTCAAGTATTTCTAAGGGGGAACAACCACTTTCAAAGGAATTTACCTTCAACAAGCGCGCCAACAAGTACCCAGAAAGTGAAATTATCGAGAAGTTTCTAAAGTCGAAAAAATTTAGTTTCTAGGTTGCTTAAGAACTGAATGGAGGTTCGAACTCCTTAAAGAAGACAATTGAAACAAAAAGCTTTCAAAGTTGAAATTATTTTATCATTAATAAAGCATTTTGAGGTGTTTATGTCAAGAAAAAGAATGGATTTGTCCCTTTATTCAGAGCGATTCGCTCAAAGCATTAATGTATTCTGAGGGTAAGGCATCCTTGAACCAGGAGTAAGACCATTATGCCTTAGAACCAAGTCTGCATTAATCCCGAAAATCTTGTACTTTTGCAAGAAAATCTCCCGGCTTATGTGTGTGGAATGTGCCAATCTGGTGAGGAAGTGATCGAACTATATTTATCCTGAGCGATGGACTTCTGGACGCAGCCTCTGAAGCGACTTTTAAGGAATGGTTTTCGGACGTCGAGACGTTGTGGACAATCACATTGTATGAATAATCGAGCAAAAGCGTCGCAAAGTCATGGCCTTCTCGACAGCAACCTGCATTGAGAAGTCCATGGCCAAACTGGATCGAAAGTATGCCAAAGTGTCTCTCTTAACTCCGTAATCGATATCAAAACTCACGCGAGAATTAGCGAGTAGATATATTATGACATTTATTGCACAAGATAGATGTTGTGGTGATGATGACGATTGTGGTGATGATGACGATTGTGGCGGTGATGACGATCGTGGTGATGATGACGATTGTGGTGATGATGACGATTGTGGTGATGATGACGATTGTGGTGATGATGACGATTGGGTGGGTTTGTGTAGACGGAAGATGTGGGGTGCATTATGGATATGTTGATAGAGCATATGGAAAATCACCGATGTTAATGAAAATGCCTTAGTCAAAGTAACGTTGAAGAATGAACTGGAGTGGAGATAACAGAAATGCAGACTAGTGTGAGAACTCAACGGTGCAACGTTACAAACGGCCTATGATAACAATCAAACAGTGGAATGCAAAAAAACACATTTTGACCAGTGAAACAAAGCGAACAAACTTGATACAATATAATAATATAATTATCTTTTTAAAAAGTATTATAAACAAATAATTTCTAAAACCTGTGTTAATTTAGAAAGAAAAAATTCTCAAAAACTCTCTTTGGGAAGAGATTGCAGACTACGAGATTGCTTTGAAACGCCTGCCAAACACTGCTACTGGGATTCTGTGTGTGGATGGAAGGTACCGCATTGAAATGAACACTTTGGGAAGCTGGCAATAATTGTGATTGTGACAAACAACCGAATGAACTGATTCTGCCGTACCATAGAACTAAGCTCTAAATCAGTAGTTTTACCGTATAATTCAACGTTACACATCAAATTTGTATAGCGTATAATTTAACGCTGTATATCAATTTGTAGCGTATAATTTAACGCTGCAACGCACATCAATCTTTAGAGCATAATTTAACGCTACTCAACCATTTGTAACGCATAATTGCGTTCTGTATTTGAGGAATGCAAACAACGTGTTTAAATATGCGTTAAAAATATGACGTTTATATGAGTATAAAATATATCAAAAAATCTATCAAAAATTCTATCAAAAATTCTATCAAAAATACATATTCATATTCGACATATTAAGAAAACGAATTCTCTATATATTCCAAAAAATAGCAGATAGTATTATTACTACTTATTCATTTATTATTATCACAAAGACTTCCATACATAATGCACCAGAAAAAGTTAAAAAAAGTAGTGTATTATTGCATTAATCTAAATATTTTTTCCTCTGGAAATATACATAAACATATTATAATAATAATGAAAATGATTAAAAACATAATACAAATATATAATAATATATAATTTAATAAATCAATATATAATGAATAAGTTTAATTACGGGGGCTAATGATTGAAGATAAACGTAGATAAGCTCAGAATACTTGGCATTCATTGACTTAATTACATGCTGTGATTTAATTTACTGAATTTACTTTGAATTATTTCAAATATATATAACTAAAAAGAAGAATAATAATAATAAAATTAATCATATTATTTATAACTAAGTTGTGCGCTATTTATTTTTCTTCAACTTATCACTCCATTCATCTTGTCTTTCAGGATTCTAGTGTACACCTTGAACCTCTCCACCTCGAAGAGCAAGAACTCCTCCTTCTGCTTGGCCTGCGCCTGCATCGGCAACGTCTTGTTGTTGGCTACAGCAGTGGCAGTGGTGGTTGCAGCAGTGGCAGTGGTGGTAGTTGCAGCAGTGGCAGCACGATGTAGTTCAAGACTTGCCTGCGTCTCCTCCAGCAGCTTCAACGTGTGCGTGTACTGTTCGCGCAGGTTGAAGCGGGTGTAGGAGGAGGGCATGAGGCCACGCTGGAAGTCGTTGTTGCTGTCAACTGCGGGCGGCAGAGGCGCGCCCGAGAGACTCGCCGCCACCAAGTTGACACTCTCGATCCACGACTGACACTGCGCTTCATCGCTGGTCTGGAAGAGGTATTCAGCTTGGTCACATGTGTTGAGGCGGAAGACGAATGGTTTCTTGGTGTAGTCGTGGGCTGGTCTGGCCAGGCTGTGGTGCACGCGCAGGTGGTGGTGGCAGTGGTCGAGGCCTTTACGGAAAGAGTTTTTTCGTGCCTTGAGCGCCTCTTGGACGTCCTTGTAGAGGTACAACACCATGTCGCGAAGGACTGCAAAGTACATGTTCCAACCACGCTTGCCGAGTGCCGTGCGCTGGCCGCCCGCTGAAGCGCAATTCTTCTTCAGGACGTAGCCCTTCTTGTACTCCTTGGCGCTTGCTGCGTCTGGAACGACGAGGAAAGGGTTGGTGGATTGGCTGGAGGCTTTGAGGTGTAGGGCGGTTTCTATGCAGTGTTTGGAGGAAAAGGAGGAGGTGGAGTCCAAGAGGGTGGGAGAGAAGGAAGGAAGGGGGTCAGCAGCGATGGAGTGGAAGAGGGTGGTGAGGAGGGAGGTGGGGTAGTCGGTGCAACTATCGTTAAGTCCATGCAGGTTGCCGATGAATTCATTCAAGTTCATCTTCTGCTGCACTTGCTGCTTGTGGTGGTCAGTGTTCAACAGCACCACAGCACACACCAGGGTGTGGCACGCGTCTTCAGAAAGCTGGAATGATGCATTGCATTGCAGGAAACGGTGCGAAAAGTGGCCTAACAACCTCTCCCTCTCCTGCGTCTCTCCCTCCATCACCACTGCCCCCAGGAACTTCCGAAGGGCTAGGTCAAGGCTAAGCCCTT
The DNA here is from genome assembly GCA_943735955.1 of Piscicola geometra. Classification (NCBI taxonomy): domain Eukaryota; kingdom Metazoa; phylum Annelida; class Clitellata; order Hirudinida; family Piscicolidae; genus Piscicola; species Piscicola geometra. The sequence goes on along the minus strand of OX030967.1, from coordinate 4,448,363 downwards.
CGAAGTCAAAAAACTGCAAGTACTTTCTTCCGACCGAGAGGGAGAAGGGATCTGCCTTTGAGAGACGCTTGCAGACGTCTGTTTTGCTGAAGCCGTCTAATTGGAATAGTTTGAGAGCCAAAAGGTCGGCACAGGCAAGGTCAAGAGTGCAGTTGGAGGTCCTTTCCTGCAGTTGTAGGCAAGAAAGAGTGGTCAGGTGGGTGGATGTGGGTGTGGCTGGGATGGTTGGTGTTGTGGTTGTGAGTGTAGTGGGTTGGTTGGTTGCTATTGAAGCATGGTTGGTTGTGGGTGTAGTGGTGAGCGTGGTAGAGATGGGTGTGGTGATGGGGTGGATAGTTTTAGGTGTGGTGGTGAGATGGGAGGCTGTTTTTGTTGGGGTGTTGCGTAGTGTTGTTTTCTTGATTCCTGCTGGTGTTGCAGTTGTGGTAGTTGTGCCATCAGGCATTGAACTCAGTGAGTGGTTGTGTGTTGATGGTTTCTTATTATCGATTGGTGAGAGAGTGGGCTTGATTGGTTGGTTGTTGTTGGGCAGCCAGTTGGATGGTTTAGTTGAACCCTTTATAGTGGGGTGATGAAGAGGTTGTTGTGGTTTGTTGAGAGTGTTGTTGTGTGGAGGATGAGTGGGATGCAGTTGTAGGAGGTTGTTATAGTTGTTGTTGGTGTTCACTTGTTGAGAATTTTCTTGAAGGTACACTCCTGATGCTGATGATGATGATGTTGGTGGTTGTGATGATGATGTTGGTTGTGGTGATGATGCTAGTGCTAGAGAAGCGTGTTGGGGTGTGGAAGGATGTGAGTTGAGTTGTGGGTGTGATAAAAAATTTCCTGGTAGATTTGAGGCTCTCTTGTTGAAGTGGATGATGTCACAAAGACCGTCCGAGTTCAAAAACGCCTCCACATTGTTGAGGGAGCTTTTAATCTCCTCAAAGTTCAAAGCGTCCATTGAAATCGCCTCATTAAACGGACTGTCTTCACATGGACTAAATTCAAATGGACCAGATTCAAATGGACCTAAAAGTTGCAAGTAGTTTTCGTGGCTCCTGTAGATCCTCAGTTGCGAGCCGGTCTGGTCGTGCTTGTCTGGTGACTTCAAATCATGTGGCGACCTTTGCGAGGCGTCTTTGAGGGTGCTTTTGAGAAGTTCATTCTCCGATGAGTGAGTGTTCATCTTGCTTTGAAATGCTGACGAGTTGGTTGCATCTGAAAGATTGTTCGAGGACGAAGCTCCGAGAGTGAAAGTGCAGCTGTCGTGCGAGACGTTTTGTGGTGTACTCGAAATGGAGGTGAAGGCACAGAAGCTGTCCGTGCTGGTCGACTGGGTGAAGAAGTGGTCAGGCGGAGGTGGGAAGTCGTCTGCTTGGGAAAGCTGCTGGAACTCTTCATCTTCTGCTGAGATGTCATCAGGCGGAACCTCCAATTGGACAACCCTTCTGTCAGTGCATGGAAAATATTCTCGGATCAGTTCTGCATTATTTTCCTTCTCGTCTCGAAGCTTACTTAAACCATTTTTTTGTGGAGAAGATGGTTGTTGGTCTGCATTGAACCCATCAGCCCTTGTAATCACTGTGTGTTCACCAGCCAAGTCCAAACTATTCATTGCATTCTCACCACAATTTGCAAAACCGCGAACTTTATCATTTTGTAGTACTGAATTCGTCTTAATTATAGTGTCGCCTGTCATCACAAATGTTGCAAACTTTTCCTGTATGTTAGCTTTTGAAGTCATTTGAAAATCTTTTTATTGTTAACTATATTCGATTTTTAAAACATGTTGTTTGTTTATTTTAGAAAATTTTTCTAATATTGCATTTAAGAAGATGTTAACATTTATAACTCATAATAAATGTGTAGAATTTTCATACTGAAAGCGTTTAAAAACAGAGTTAACTTTATGTCAATAAATAAAAGCACGTAATTTTTAACATAAATAGTTTTATGAAATTAAATTTCAAAAAGTTATTTTTTAAATTTTAAATCATAATAATAATAATGTATACAGCGTTTCATTCAGTGTTTTTGTTCAAATATTGCTTAAAAAGGGTAAGTAATCAATAATTATGACTTATTTTTATTGAAAAAGATGAAATTTTAAAATGTAATTGACAATTCTCATGAAAAAGTCAGTATTTTGCTTGGTGTGTTTCTATTAGATTCTGCAAACTAGTTGTAGCTTCCATAGGAAAAGCTCCTAAGGAAGTTTGCATTCTTGCCTTTATGGCCTTTGTGATATAACAAGGGAACAGTCTCTTGACTTGTGTCATCGTCACTTTCACTGTTCCTGTTATGTAATAGTGGGAAAGAATTAAGTTAAGGAATTTTTTTATATATTCAATTTACTTTGAAGTCTTCTGTGAAATCTTTTTCATCACAGCGAATCTCCAAAATCCTTTCGAAGAATCTTTCCTTAACAACTCACCATCGAACCATCCATTTTCAAAAACAACATTTTTATTTCCTACGACATATTTAACTTTTTCATCTTTCTTGATTAATTGATTCCCGACTTTTATTTCTCCTTTGAAACTCTCAGGAACAGAACTGAGCCATTTTAGCAGTCTACTTTGCTGCAGAGTGTTCAAGGAAGCGTCATCTTCGCATAAAGTCAGCAAAAGTCCTTTTCGAGCCAGGTTTCTGACGAGTGGTTGTTGAGGAAAAATCAAATGGGTCAAGAGTGGGTGGTAGAGATGGGCTTGTGGAGAACGGGGGTAGAGCACAGATGGAAGGTTGAAGTATATCACCATCACTTGGTCTTCAATTTGTTTAGAAAGTTAGGTATAAGAGTTGGTTCAAATTTAACTTAAATCATCACTCTATAACAAACTTAAAACGTCAACATAACCACTGCTAATGCAAAAGAAAGTTCCACCCGCTTCTACTACCTCCATTTCTGCACACTTCGGCATAGGCAGCGTCCAGTTGCCCTTCATCTCCCTGCCCATCCAACAACTTTCTGCCTGCCTGGAACGTCGCAACGAGGATCACCTGCAATGTGCCGATCGATTGCGCCGTCTTAGAAGATTCACCCATGAAAATAATTTTGTCATCCATAAAAATAATTTTTTCATCCATAAAAATAATTTTTTCATCCATAAAAATAATTTTTTCATCCATAAAAATAATTTTTGTTATCCATAAAAATAATTTTTTCATCCATAAAAATATTTTTTTTATCCATAAAAATAATTTTTTCATCCATAAAAATAATTTTTTCATCCATAAAAATAACTTTTTCATCCATAAAAATAATTTTTTCATCCATAAAAATAATTTTTGTTATCCATAAAAATAATTTTTTCATCTATAAAAATAATTTGTTATCCATAAAAATAATTTTTTCATCCATAAAAATAATTTTTTCATCCATAAAAATAATTTTTTCATCCATTAAAATAATTTTTTCATGCAGAAAAATAATTTTTTCATCCAGAAAAATAATTTTTTCATCCAGAAAAATAATTTTTCATCCAGAAAAATAATTTTTCATCCAGAAAAATAATTTTTCATCCAGAAAAATAATTTTTCATCCAGAAAAATAATTTTTCATCCAGAAAAATGATTATTTAATCCAGAAAAATAATTTTTCATCCAGAAAAATGATTTTTTCATCCAGAAAAATAATTTTTTCATCCAGAAAAATATTTTTTTCATCCAGAAAAAAATTTTTTTCATCCAGAAAAATATTTTTTTCATCCAGAAAAATAATTTTTTATCCACAGCAATAATTTCATCATTCATGATACAAATTAAATGTAAGAAAATGTTTGAATACCACAAAATCAACGTTTACAAATTTAAAGTTTATTTTTATTTCCCCAAACTAGCATTAAACAATCAACACAGCAGCAGTATCTTTTGCTGACCTTGGCAGCAAGCAAGGCATCATCGCGGAGGTCATCATCCAGTCGGAAGTGGAAAGATTCGAAGGGGATGGAGAGGGGAGGAGTGAGGCAATGGAGTGTCTGCTTGACGAGGTTGATTTGGAGTTTGTCTTTGCCCACGATGCACACGCTCTGGCGACTGGTGAAATTCTGTCGGATTTGATTCAGTCGAAAAATCAAATCATTTCGGTGTTTGCATGTGGATAAATGGCTGGCAAGAGAAATAATTTCACTTGTTGTTCGGAGGAGTGTTGATGCTGTTTCTTCACTGTAGATAGCCTTCTTTTCATGTGGCCCGTTTCCTCGATCCATGGGGAGTAGAATCTGAAGAAAAGACGCAGCTGTCGTTGGTGTTATTTTGGAATATCTCTAATTTGGGAGAAATTATGTGAAAAATATAAGTTAATTTAAATTGAGAATTTTACTTAGATAATTTTTATTACTAGTATTATTTAAAAAATTTCAAAAACTCAATGTAATTAGCAAGTTTTAAAGCAAAATAAATGCAGTGAAAACATTATACTCAGGTTGGCAAAGGTTTGGTTCCTGGAAAAGCCTACCTTCACTGACGTACTCTATGAAGTCAGCCATGCGTTGTAAAATTTAATAATATAATAATTTTAACTTTTATATTATTTGTTTAATGTTACTCCGAGTTTTGAAGAACCCAGTATTATCATTCAATTCCTTTTCTTTTCAAGTTATTCATATTTTAACATGGTATGTTATTTGTAAAAATTAAAAAGCTTTTATTTTCTAAGCTTTTCATCCGTTGTGATCAACTTTTTAAAAATTGATTTAAAAGATTATAACGAGCTTTGAAGGGAACGACGTAAACTTGGGAGGTTTGAATATTTGGAGATCATTTGAACTGATTTCAATCAATCAATCAAATAGATTTGATTTGATTTGATTCTAAAACTTTGATTCAATCATCAATTAAAGCTAATCATCAGAATAGGGATTATGAGGTTGTGGTCCAAATAGGTCGTCTCAAAATTTATAAAAATTATATTTTCTTTCGTGTATTTATTTTAAATAATCTCAACATTTGAGGCTACAGTCGATTGAATCGTGCTCCAGTATTTAAAAGCCACTGCACTGTCATTACATCCAAATAAAAATTATTATAAGTCTTCTAGAAAATTGATATAGATTCAATTAAAACAAACAAAAAACTTATAGCAATTAGCGTAGCCAAGAAAGCACATACAAAGGACAAATGAGAGTGCAAAGGTGGATAATGATGAGTGGCAGACGTGGCCTGAAGACTGATTATTACATAAAGTAACCGCGCTGGTTCTAGTAATACTTATTTCTCGTCAATATTTGATATTAAGATTTCAATATTACCCAAAAATATTAAATTATTTGTTTAAATATTGCTGTTTGAGTAAGCTTCGTTCGATCAATGCATTTGATAAACAGCAGCATCAGTCGTTATTGATTCTCAACCTAGTTACCATGTGCTCAAACCAGTGAAGGATTTCAACAATTTCAATGTTATTCTTATTCTTTTTTTATTTCGATAGAGTACAGTATACATAGATTCGTATTTTTTATATTTAATTTTGTTAAATCCTTCTTTTCAACACCTGTTAACCACGCCATCTACGACAACCACATAACACCTTACCACCTCTTCTACAACAACCACCTACCCCTTCTTCCTACCATCCACTCCACAAGACAGTTATAATCTCTACAGCAGCCCCCATCATCACGACAACCACTAACACCTCCACCACCCGACCACAATTCCTCTGTAAGGCTGGGGCTTGAGCACTGGCAAGTTGGAGCAGAGCAAGCATGCGCAGCGCATAACAGCCCTACTGACCACCCTCAACGTGTCCCGACCCATCCTGGTCTCCCCTCGATGAGTGGTTCGTTCAGTCTGCCCTTCCTCATGCGGCCCATCCCCGACACTTGCGTTGACCGCTTGAGTGGTTTCATTGCTGTGGCGCCCACCCAGACTGACCTTTTTGAGCCCTCGGAATACTTACAGTGCCAAGTGCTCTTTTAAACTTAATTTAAGTTTTTATGCCGTAAAGATTGTATTATTTTTTTAATTATCGTTATCCTTTTCATCCCCATCTGTGTTTATTTCGTTCCACAACTCAGTTGAAAGACTAATCCACTATTACAAACAAAGAATAATTAATAATCCACCATTACAAACAAAGAATACTTAATCATCCTCCATTACAAACAAAGAATAATTAATAATCCACCATTACAAACAAAGAATAATTAATAATCCACTATTACAAACAAAGAATAATTAATGATCCACCATTACAAACAAAGAATAATTAATGATCCACCATTACAAACAAAGAATAATTAATGATCCACCATTACAAACAAAGAATAATTAATGATCCACCAATACATCGCCTCTACAGCTTCCGGTACTGATAGTCTACGGTTCGAAAGACAAGCACCTGGGCTTACAGGCGGTTTCAAACCTACGCAACATGGTCAACCACGAGATATGGCAGGTCAGTGGTGATGTATTGATGAAATTGCTGCTTGGATGGGTGCCAATCAACTGAAACTTAACTCCAGCAAAACTGAAGTTATCTGGCTCTCATCCCGTCGAAACTCTATTCACACTCCCAAAGATCCAGTTCGCATTTGTCAGAACGAGATAATTCCTTCTGAAAGTGTCAGAAACCTAGGAGTTTATCTCGACAAAGACCTCACCATGACGACACACATCAACAAGATGACTCAAACCTGCTTTGCTTCTTTACGCCAAATACGATCCATAAGATGGTTATTGACCAGGGACTCACTGAGAACATTGGCTTCTGCTTTGGTTCTCAGTCGAATTGACTATGGCAATATCATTCTTACTGGGTTGCCAATGACGCAGCTGCAGAAAATTCAGTCTGTAATCAACACCACAGCTAGGCTCATAACAGGTGCTAGAAAGTATGATCACATCAGCCCTGTTCTCAAGGAGCTCCCCTGGCTTCGTGTTGAAAACAGAATTGAATACAAAAACATCTTGTTAATGCACAAGTGTCTGTCTAATGAGTGGCCAGATTATTTGTCGAGTAGCATTGTCATGAGAGCAAGTCTTCCCCACAGGGAAAGATTCAGGTCTGCTATGTCAAAAGATGTAGTTCTACAGAGCTACAAACTCAAGTATGCAGGTGCAAGAAGCTTTTTTGTTGCAGCACCGACTCTTTGGAATAGTCTTCCCAATAGACTCAAATCCCCGAGCTCGACCGCGACATTCAGCTGTTTCCTGAAAACGTACTTGTTCGACCGATCACAATAACTTACAAATTTACTGCTCATTTTCCATTTATCAATTTCTTGCTTCCTAATTTCATCCTTATTTTTTATTATTATTTTTATTTACACATTATGGTCAATAATAATTGTAAAATAAATCATAATAATAATATAATATAGATATATACTTACATTTATTGTTAATGTTATTTCAGCTTCAACCTTTAAAATTTTTTAATTATTATTTTGTCCATTAAAAAAAATTTAAAAAAAAGAATAATAATAATAAAAAAATATGTATGTATATATATATATGTATGTATATATGTATGTATGTATATATGTATGTATGTATATATGTATGTATGTATATATGTATGTATGTATATATGTAGATATATAGAAATGATTATATTGTTTAATTTCAATAATTTACTTTACCTATACTTACCATTTATTCATCTATCATTCTTAATATTATTATCAAATTTTCCATAACCAAGTGGTCTTGAAGCCCGTCCGGGTTTACGCCACGTTAATAATACTCGTCGTTGTATTGCTTCTTCATTAATTATTTATTCGATTTCAACAAATCTTAGATTTCTGCTTGCAAATGATTTTTGCTAATCAATTAAGCGCTCACCGACCCCTTCTCATCCCTTCATCATTATTTTTGCCGCTGAATTGATTAGTTCGTTCCACTATATTCTGACCACACAATATTCTTGTATTGTTTATTTTGCAAAAATTGCAAAAAATTCTTTTTTTTTCACTTGGAAGATTTAATAAGACTCACGAACTTAGAGCACCTTGCTGTTGATCAGCATGGGACATTGAAGTGTTCTTGGTTGGTGGAGTCACCCTCTTCATATATGTTTATTTTCAGGCCAAATGATTAGGCTTCTCATGCGATTAAACCCCAGAACATCCCCAGTGCCAAAAGGGTACCTTCGTTAACAATTCATATAATTTCTTTGTCAGATTTTCTTTTTTCTTTTTCAACAATATCTGAAAAATACCGCTAGATGTGTTATGCTATACTGTTTTGCTTTCGAGAAACGAATTTTAATTTAGGAATTCCTTAAAGGCAACAAAATGGTTTTTGCAACATTGAGTACCAGACTCCACCCCGACTCAAGCACTAAACATCTTCTGTTGCAGTGGTTTGCTTTTGGACCTGAAGAATATGACTGAACTATTTGATAATAAGATAATAAATTCAATACTTTATATTAAATATTTCGTGGTTTATGGTGTAACGTGACGTCGAAAATGAAGCAAACAAGAAAAAAAACCTAACAAAATTTTTTAGAAATCGTTTTAAGATGCAGTAGAGGAAGTCCATCAATCCCTGCATGAGAATAAAAAAGACCAGAAAAGGAATCAAAAACAAAATACGGTTTATAGGACAAAAACTCCAAGTGCCACTGTTTCTCTTGAGAAGCCATGAGCAGAAACTGGTCTGGTGATGCGGTGGACGGACCAGAATATGGATCGCACAGCCCCGATCACAACTCCCTCCTGAACAATGCAAGACTCTTCAGCGTCAGGCCCAGCGAGGTGGTCACCCGGAACCCGACCGACTGGAACTACTACTTCGCCAGCACTCCACGCACCTATTCGACCAGGAGGCCCAGACTGAGATACGGTTCGATGAGGGGCTACTTCGATAGAGACGACGTGTCTCCAGTCCTGCCGATGCTCGGAGCGCCCAGGAGACTCTCGAAAAGTTATGCCTTTTCCAGCATTTCAGACGACACCACCTCGTCTGATTCTTTCTTCGCAGACTACCCTGCTAAGTCGCACCACTGGAGCCAAGTGAGCTTGGAATCGGATGTTTTTCTGCCCTCCGGTCTGCCCAATGCATCTGTTCCCAATTATCGGAGACCCGACCCGTTTGAGAGCCAAGATATAAGCACAAGCACCATGGATTCGGATGATTACTACAACTCAGATGAATCGGGACGGAGTATTTATTATTCGGCGAACAACAGTGCCAAAGGATGCAGGCATGAAGCTTTGAAGGACATCAAACGCAGCGCAAGAAGATCTAGAGGTTTGGACTTTTGAAATTCAAAGTCTACTTTTATTCCCGCCATCTACTCACCCACTCGTTCATCTCTCTTTACTCTACCATACCACACACCATTTTATTGATTTGAAATCCTATCAACCAATCAATAAAATATATTATATTGCACTTCTTCAAGAATTCAAAAGACCTCTATCTATCCATCCAACAATCCCATGTCCATCTATTCACCCATCCATCCTTCACAGGGCGAAACCAAACGTGAATCGGAAGTGAGAACAAGATGATGAGAGTCCCTTCTACGAGACTACCACCACTATTGGATGATGTTAAAGGAAAAAAGAAAGAAGGAAAGGATGGATGGATGGATGGATGGATGGATGGATGGATGGATGGATGGATGGATGGATGGATGGATGAATAGATGGATGGATGGATGGATGGATGTATGGATGTATGGATGTATGGATGTATGGATGAATTGATGGATGGATGGATGGATGGATGGATGGATGGATGGATGGATGGATGGATGGATGGATGGATGGATGGATGGATGGATGGATGGATGGATGGATGGATGGATGGATGGATGGATGGATGGATGGATGGATGGATGGATGGATGGATGGATGGATGGATGGATGGATGGATGGATGGATGGATGGATGGATGGATGGATGGATGGATGGATGGATGGATGGATGGATGGATGGATGGATGGATGGATGGATGGATGGATGGATGGGAAGAAATGATAATAATAAAGGATAGTGTTGAGTTATGGGTTATAAATGAAATAGATGGAAATTAGGAACGGGTGAAAGAGAGATACAAACAAAACATAGAAAGACATTTTGAATACATATTTTTGTAATATAATGCAATTCAGTGAGTTCAAAGACGATTATTCCAATTCCATTTATCTGAATGTTTTACAATTAGAATGAACATCATTCAACTAAAATCCACTTTTCAATTTCGTTCAATTACCAATCATTTGGAATAAATCTTACAAATATAATTAATTCTATGTCTCCCACTTCTTGTTCTCTAGATCTTATTCCTACAACCCTTTTTAAAGAACTCTCTTTTTTATTCTATCCTATTGTTCTGGATTTGGTTAACTTATCTTTGTCTACATCTAAATTTCCGTCTGCCCTCAAATCTTCATTTATCATTCCTACAATTAAGAAGCCTTCTCTTGATCCTGCATCCTTATCCAGTTATAGACCTGTATCTAACATTTCCTTTTTTTCTAAGGTCCTTGAAAAAGTTATTTCTCAACAATTGATCTTCTATCTAGAAAAAAACTCACTTCTTCCTTCCTCTCAATCTGGTTTCAGAATTGGCCACTCCACTGAAACTGCTTTACTTAAACTCTATAATGACCTTATTTTAAATTCTGATTCTAATGCCTCTTCTCTTCTTTTATGCCTTGACTTTTCAGCTGCTTTTGACACTGTCGACCATACGCTTTTATTAAATGTTTTAGACTCTTCCTTTAATATTTCTGGTTCCTCTCTTATCTGGCTTAAATCCTACCTTTCTGAGCGAACTTCCTATGTATCAATAGAATCTTCTCGTTCTTCTTCTGTTTCTTTATCTTATGGTGTTCCACAGGGCTCAATTCTTGGTCCCTTACTTTTTATTCTTTATACCTCGGAACTACCTAATATTATTTCGTCATCTTCTCTAAACAGTCAAATTTATGCTGACGACTCCTATATTTATACATCTTTTACTGACTCTTCTCTTGACCTTACTGTTGATAAAATAACTCTCTGTCTTCAATCTATAATCTCTTGGGCTTCTTCTATGTTTCTCAAACTTAATCCGGACAAATTTGAACTCATATATTTCAATAAAAAATCAAAGTCTTTACTATCTCTTCCTTCTTTAGTTTTGCCTCCCCCCTCTTCACTCTCTCTAAACCCTTCATCTTCTATTCGTAGCCTTGGTTTTATTTTTGATTCTAACTTGTCTTTAGCTCCTCAAATTCTATCTGTCTCTAAATCTTGCTACTTCCACATTCGTCGTATTAAACAGCTTCTTCCTTTTCTCGATGATCCTACCCTACAACTTCTTGTATCTTCTCTAGTTCTGTCCAGGATTGATTATTGCAACTCTCTTTACTATGGTCTCCCTAATACTACTTTGGCTCCTCTAAATAAAACCTTCAATTGTGCTGCTCGTCTTGTTGCTCGTGCTCCTAAGTTTTCTCACATTTCTCCTTATCTTCGTTTGTTACATTGGCTACCTTTGAGATCTAGAGTGACTTTTAAAATATGCCTAAATATGTTTAAAATTCATAACTGTAATGCTCCAATCTATCTTAAAAATCTAATTAAACAACCCCCTAAATCTGGTCTAAGATCATCCACCTTTAATCGTTCTTTTCGTTTTCCAGTTAAACACTCTTTTGCTAAACGTTCTTTTTCTTACTGTGGTCCTCTTTTATGGAATTCTTTACCTTCTTCTTTAACTTCTACTAAGTCACTCATAACTTTCCGTCGAGGCCTGAAGACGTACTTGTTTGGGACGTGATGGCTGAGCGCTTTTGTTCACTTAGTAAAGGGCGCTATACAAATTATTAGTGATTGATTGATTGATTGATGATTGATCTTGAACCTCATTCGCGTCTATATTTTTTCAAACTGATTTAATCTTTTCTTGAAACGTCTTTTAGAAAATCAAAGGGACAAAACTGCTTGATTAAGGGGCGACGGATAGCTTAGTGGTAAAAACGCTTGGTGTTCTACTCAGTAGCGTGGGTTCGATTCCTTCCCTCTTCTGAGTGCGCTTATGCTTCAGAGAAGCCCTGCGCTTTACGGGAAGAAAAAGAGGAAATCAATTTTTTATTATTTCTAGAACAAATGGTTCGGTCAGCCAAGTATCAATAAATGTCAAAATATGGAGGAAAATTATTGATTGAATAAATGACCTTGACAGTGTTTAAGGTTCTTTCCTGCGTTCTTGAATTTATTAAAAAGCGCTATAGTTAAACATTTGATTGCTTTATTGACTGATTGCACATTAAATTCTTTCTCTTGAAAATTTGCATTTTTAGGTTTAAACGTCATCAAAATGCAGTGATCTCATTTATGGAATAAACAAGCCGTTTTAAACACAAAAAGTTCGAACCAAAACGTGAATTAGAAGAAGTTACAAGCTTCGGAGAAAGTTTTCTGTTAGATGCAATAAAAGTCCAGTTTAAAACACTAATGTAGCGGATAAAGGCCAAAGTATTGGAAATTCCCTGAAGTAGCAGTGTGGTTTTAGCCAAATAAAAATAAGTGAAATTCTAAAGTTATCGTCTAACTTTTTTTAGAGGAAAAAAATTTAGACGATAAAAATAAATCAAAAGCGCCACAGCACCTCTCACAAGCAGCATGAGACGGTCTCATAGAGGCTCTCAAGGCGTGAGGGCAGATGGAGATTTGGGTGCAGCAGCTGTGATGAATTATAGTGGTGTTTTCCAGGGTCGTGATCCAAATGTGACAAGAGGTTCGCCTGCTAGAGGGAGACGAGGAAGTGGACGAGAAAGATTCATTTTCAACGCAGCATCTTCATTTCCTAGTTACATTGAAGAATTGAGATCAGAAAGTGGTGATTCGGATGTTTTTTTGCCATCAAGGTCATCTTATTCTCCCCATGTGTCTCCACCTCGCTGCAACCGCGAAAACGCCATTGATGACCTGCATCCTGAGTTGTTCATGCACCTGACGCCTCGTTTCGGTGCTCCAAATGCCTCAGACTCAGATTCAACTCTTTCAGATTCGAGTGGCATGGACCCAAATGTTTTTGCCGATGCATATGCAACTAGTTCTTCATCTCCTTCTTCTTCTTCTGACGGTTCATTCATACCACACTTTATATTTGATACTCCAGACAGCAGCTCCGATGTTGTCCCAGCAAGCCCACCACAAATGAACAACTTCTTTCAAAGTACTCCCAATACAGGGGGAAGAAGGTCTAGAAGCATCTTTGGCGACTTGTCGCCTATTTTGCCTGGCAGTGCAGGGCCGAGAGAAATTTCACCCATTTCCTTCAATCCAGCCACTCCAACAGACAGCGTTGGCAGTGGGTATCCTTCGTTCAACTTTGCATCTTCCCTTTTCGACGATAGCGGCGATCTTTCTGCAACGAGCGATACTTCCAGCGGTGGACCTCCATATTCTATATTGGATTTCCTATTTCTATTATCCTCAGTTGGTCCGGAATACACGTTAGCATCTTCCACTTCGAGTTCTCCGCATCTTTCTGAGACAGAAGACTCTTCCAGCGGTGGACCTCCATATTCCCTAGTGGATTTCCTATATCTATTATCCCCAGCTGGTACGGAAGGCACGTTACCATCTTCCACGAGTTCCCCGCATCTTCCTGAGACAGGAGACTCTCCGTTGAGCTCACCTGAGATTAATTATAGTGGTGTTTTCCAGGGGCGTGATCCAAATGTGACGAGGTGTTCGCCCGCTAGGGGAGGTCGAGGGAGTGGACACTTGCAAAGAGAAAGATTTATTTTCAATGCGATATCTTCATCCCCTGTCTACAGCCCAATGAATTCACCAGCTGGGCATTCGGACGTTTTCTTGTCATACACGTCTAGTCCATCTCTGGTCGAAGAGCCTCCACCTCTTTGCACTCGCGAAAATGCCATTGATGAAATGTTTCCGAATAGAAGTAACAACTGTTCTAGAAACAACCGCTCTAACTCTGCGCAATTCCAGAATATAAAAAGAAATGGCGGAAATCGCGACACGCTGAAGATTTTCGAAGGGCTGAATGACGTTTTAGGATCAGAAAAGATTCACAAAAGCAGGCTCGTGTGCGTGGATCATAAAGAAAGGAGAGATCAGACAAAGTCTTCAAACGACAAAAAGTGCTCAAGTAGGAACATCAAAGCAAGCGCAAGAAGATCTAGAAGTTTGTTTTTCTGACTTATAGTTCAACTTTATTGCCGTCATCTATACATCTCAGTTATTCACCCCTTACTCCACTAAATCATCATCGTTCTGTTGATTTGGAATCCCATCCATCCAGCAATCCCACCTCCATCCTTTCGCCCATCCTTCACAGGACAAAACACAAACTTTAATCGAAAGTGTGAACAAGATAACGTGACGACAACCACTACTGCCCCCACAGTTTCCAAGAGCGACAGATATCATAGAAAGTTGGTCTTTATGAATACTTTATTAAGTTTATTTATTTAGTTTCGAGCTCTTCTTTATCCTCTTTCTCACTCACATCAAACCCGAGACCTCTTTTCAGCATTGCTGCCTCCAACTATCCTAGCTGTATTCATCAACTTAACCTTTTCACTTCTCTTTCCCAACAACTTCTAACCATCTCATACACTTATCTTTTTAGCCCGATAGCGATCAGGTTTTGAGGATGAAATAGTCAAGATATTTTCATTTTCATTTTTTTGCTAGAAATTAAGTTCACTACTCAATTGACACATGACAGGAATGCAGTTGTTAGTATAGGAAGAAGAAATGATGGGGTGAAGAATGGTGATAGGATTGGTGGGGAAGATTGGAAAGTGGGGAGAGTTAACAAAGGAAGGAGAACGAGGAAGGATGCAAAAATTGACAAAGAAAGACAAAAAAGTGTAAGAAAAAAAGAAGAAATAAATGGATACAAAGGAAATAATAAAAAAGAAAGAAAAGTGCTGAGTAATTGGGAAGGAAATGAGATAGATGGAAGGTATGATTGGGTAGAAGAGGAAAATAATAAGCTAATGAAAAATGGAAATGGAAAAATAATTTGTAAAAGAAAAAATTCTAGTGAACGTGATAACAAAGAAAACATTAAGAATAATTGGAGAATCCAGAAGACTGCTCTTGTAAATTAAGACAAGGAATGATAAGACAATTTGAACAACAATTTTTGTAATGTAATGTATGTGCTGAGTTTAAGACGTTTATTAAATTTTTAAAATGCAATTTATCTATCTGTTTTATAATTAGAATGAACATCATTCCTTTACAATTGAACATTCACTCATCTTCATTAAATCAGTTTTGGATACATCACGTTTAGTCCTGAACTTTACTAATGGGTGAACGAAGCGATCTATTTATTTCTTGCAGATTTACCGTTCTTCACAGCACTGCTTATCCCTTGTGGAGATGTAAGTGGAATGCGGGAAGATTTTGGTTGTGGCGTAGCTAGTATATTTAATAAAAAATAAATTTAACAAATAAATATAATTAGATTTAAATTAGATTATCATAGACAATCTAAATGATTGAGTTAATTGAAAGAGCTTAAAGTTTTATAAGCGTTTTGATAAGAAGAGATATGGCTGCAAAGACTTGCCCAAACACAAAGTTTACAATTAGATGTTTGATAAAGTTTTTGTCATATTAGTAGCGAAAGTAATTTAAACAATGTTTAAAATTAAAATATAACAAAGTAAAAAATGAAATAATTTTAATCCGGTAAAAAAATATTAAAGTTTTAATTATGAAGCTATCTAATCTACTCAACGTGTAAAAGTTTGATGCAATTATTTTAAGAAATTTGTAAATACAACCGAATAAAGCAACTTTAAAATTTGGGAAAAAACCAACTTGTTTGAAATGAAAAATACATTATTCTTTAATTTATATATTTTTTTCCTGTTTTTAAAATCCTCGGGTTCAACAGAGAATTGCTCACAATGTCTCTTCAGCCACCACCACAAATCCACTGACACCGCTTCAATTGAAAGACTCAAAGGGCTTTGTGGAAAGAGGTTTTTAGAGTTGAATCATTAAACTTTAATCAGATGAATAAATAAATTCATTTGAAGCATTAAGAATTTAGTGAATTAATTATAACATTAAAGTTTAATCCTTGAATTGAATTTATTTATAAAGCTTTAAACTATTTTAAATTCGTGTGCACCTTCGCAGGTTTCACACAAACGCTCCCGACGGATCGATCTTCTCGTACTACTTAGGCATCTGCACCAGTGCCCTCCTTGCCGAGACCAGGCCTGACTTCCTCGACGTTGGGGTGGGTGGTTACATCGTCTGTAGAGCTGGCGGATGCTCTTTTTATATATGAGTCATTTATGCAGTATAAACTAAATTTATAGTTAAATTAGAATATAAGGAATATAACAAAAGATTTAATCATAACACACACACACATAGACACAAACACCCAAAAACACATTTACACACACACAAACACACCCACATACACACACACATACACACACACATATATACACACACACATACACAGCTAGTTCAGAAGGACTCATCCAACTCAAAGACTTTCAAGCTCGGATCGATCAAAAAAGCTGATCTGAAGATGGGAAGTAGGTTGAAGGAAGGAGGAAGGGATGAATGGAGGGAAAGAGGGATGAATAAATAGATAGAAGGAAGGATGGATGAATGGAGGAATGAAAGAATTGAGAGAAGGATGAATGGATAGATGGATCAGATAATGAATGAACAAATGAATGCACAAATGAATGAATGAATGCATGAATGGACGACAGCGAACTGGATGATGCTTGAGTACGCGGGAGGGGAGGAGTACAGCAACAACGTGTGCAACAATCAAGCACGCAAGGCCACCATTTTCCTCCTCTGTGACCCTGCCGAGCAACAGGTGGGTTTTTGGTAGTGATGTTGTTGTTACTGTTAATAGTTTTTGTTGTTGCTACAGTGTTGTTGTTGTTGCTGTTTATAGTGTTGTTGTTTTTGATAGTGATGTTGGTGTTGCTGATTTTGCTACAGTGTTGTTGTTGATAGTAATGTTGAGGCTGTGGTTATAGTGTTGCTTGGGTTATTTAATTAGTGTTTTTTTAAAAAATTTTTTGTCTTGTTACTCATGTTACTTAGCTTATTTGTGTTACTTATGTTCAGGAATTTATTCTTTGGTAAACATTGTAAATGTTAGTTCAGCTGGCTTGTTTTGATGCCTACAAAAAGCACACACCCTCACACACACTTCTACCCACACACACACACACACGCACACACACACACACACACACACACACACACGCACACACACACATACTTTCATCTACCAAAAAAAACACAAACACACACACACACTTTCACCTACCCAAAACACACACACACACATACACAGGGACGCCTGGAGTACTTGGAAGAAGACAACGGCGCCAGTGCCGAGAACTGCTACTACCTCTTCCAACTCACTCACCAGTCTGTGTGTCGTGCTGGTGGTGGAGGTGGAGGAGAGACAGATGCTGTCGATTCTGGTGACTGGAGCATTGGATCTATCGTCTGCTTCATGTGGGTGCTGATAGTAGTTGTGGTGTGTTATAACCATCCTGTTCCACCACTCTACCATCACCACTATGGTGAGCGGGTTGGCTTAGATGGTAAAAGCATTGGACCTGCAACTTAAAGGTCGCAAGTTCGAATCCCTGTTCAGCCAACCGTGAGCTATCATATACCTAGTGTAAATGAAGCGGTGTTTCACGACTTATGTCGTGTGAGTGGCGCCTCAGTTGCGTACCTTGGCGCAATATAAATAAGCATTATTATTATTATTATTATTATTATTATTATTATTATTATTATTATTATTATTATTACTATTACTATCATCTCAACCACCATCACTACCATGCCTATCCATCAGCACCACCCATCTGCCATCACTACCCCTACCCGACTTGGACACCCTTACCCACCACCACCTGAC
This sequence comes from Piscicola geometra, assembly GCA_943735955.1. Classification (NCBI taxonomy): domain Eukaryota; kingdom Metazoa; phylum Annelida; class Clitellata; order Hirudinida; family Piscicolidae; genus Piscicola; species Piscicola geometra. The sequence continues at coordinate 4,430,522 of OX030967.1, read as the reverse complement.
CACCACTACCACTCAACCAACACCATCACCTGACCACCACTACCACCTGACCACCACCACCATTCAACCACCACTACCACCTGACCACCACCACCATTCAACCACCACTACCACCTGACCACCACCACCACTACCACCTGACCACCACCACCATTCAACCACCACTACCACCTGACCACCACCACCACTACCACCTGACCACCACTACCACTCAACCACCACTACCACTCAACCACCACCACCATTCAACCACCACCACCATTCAACCACCACTACCACTCAACCACCACTACCACTCAACCACCACTACCACTCAACCACCACTACCACTCAACCACCACCACCACTCAACCACCACTACCACCTGACCACCACCACCATTCAACCACCACCACCACTCAACTACCACCACCACTCAACCACCACCACCTGACCACCACCACTACTCAACCACCACCACCACTCAACCACCATTCAACCACCACTACCACCTGACCACCACCACCATTCAACCACCACTACCACCTGACCACCACCACCACTACCACCTGACCACCACTACCACTCAACCAACACCATCACCTGACCACCACCACTACCACCTGACCACCACTACCACTCAACCACCACCATCACCTGACCACCACTACCACTCAACCACCACTACCACTCAACCACCAATACCACTCAACCACCACCACCACCTGACCACCACCACCACTCAACCACCACCACTCAACCACCACCACCACTCAACCATTACCACCACTCAACCACCACCACCACTATCACCACCCCCATCACTCAACCACCACCACCACTCAACCACCACTACCACTCAACCACCACCACCACTCAACCACCACCACCTGACCACCACTACCACTCAACCACCACTCAACCACCACCACCTGACCACCACCACCTCTCAACCACCACCACCACTACCACCACCCCCACCACTCAACCACCCCCACCACTCAACCACCACCACCACTCAACCACCACCACCACCACTCAACCACCACCCCACCACTCAACCACCACCACACGCAGCCTCTTGACGACGACAGCCGCCTACTTTGGCATCGGCTTCGTCTTCATGCGTCTCGTCCGAAAGCAACGCGGTCTCAAACAAATCCCCCACTTCGACTTTTGGCGGGAACTGGGGCATCTCCAAGCTGTATGTGTGTGTGTTTATTTATGTGTGTTTGTTTGTGTGTGTGTGTGTGTGTGGGGTTGCGAGGTTTGTGTGTCGGGGGGGGGGGGGGTGTTTGTAAGTTTATGCGTGTGTGTTTGTTGGGGTGTTTGGGGGGTGTGTGTTTGTGTGTGCGTGTATGTATGTGTGTGTGTGTGTGCCACACAACAAATGCAACACTCCCCAGGATGGATGCAACCTGGTTTGCAGATGTGCAGACAGACATGTCAACAACTACTCAGGAGATATCCAACGAGGTACTACTACTACTACTACTACTACTACTACTACTACTACTACTACTACTACTACTACTACTACTACTACTGCTACTACTACTACTACTACCACTACTACTACCACTACTACTACTACTACTACTACTACTACTACTACTACTGCCTCAACTACTACTACTACTACTACTACTACTACTACTACTACTACTACTACTACTACTACTACTACTACTACTACTACTACCACCACCACCACACAGAAGACAGTGCAACTCTCCCTGTTTATGAAGATGGCTACAACTAACAACAACAACAACAACTACTACTAAAATTATAAGATTAATAGCAATATTTGTAAATAAAATCGTAATAATAATAATAAAAATAGCAAAATTTAAAGGTGATAATGGTTAAGTTCAAATGAAATAATTGATTAAAAGTAAATATGAATTGGCAACTATGACATCTCTTCTCAGGCGATGGTGTTGATGATGATTAGATTAAAACTTTATTTAGAATATTTGTTTGTAAACCTATTATTGTTTTTGTTGGTTACCATACATAAATTGTTGGCGTTAATGTTGTTATTGTTGGTTACCATACATAAATTGTTGGCGTTAATGTTGTTATTGTTGGTTACCATACATAAATTGTTGGCGTTAATGTTGTTATTGTTGGTTACCATACATACCTAGTTCTATCCATCTGGTGTTCACATGAAGGATTAATTGATTGGTATGTGCATCTTATAAGTTGAACATCCTATTTTAGGCTGCACACTTTCCACCGCCTTGTACACTCCCTCCTGGAGTGGTGTCAGTGCCGTGGTGGTGGTCAGGTGGTGTAGTTCAGTTGCTGTGTGATGTCTTGTTTCACATTCCTCTGCGAGATTTCTAATCCAATTTTTACTAGTACTACTATTACTGTTATTTCTACTACTACTATTACTGCTTTTTCTCCCACTACTACTACTACTACTACTACTAATACTGTTATTACTACTACTACTACTACTACTACTACTACTACTACTACTTCTACTACTCCTGCTACTACTACTACTACTACTACTACTACTACTACTACTAATACTGTTATTACTACTACTACTATTACTGCTTCTTCTACCACTACTTCTACTAGTACTACTAATACTGTTATTACTACTACTACTATTACTGCTTTTTCTCCCACTACTACTACTACTACTACTAATACTGTTATTACTACTACTACTATTACTGCTTCTTCTACCACTACTTCTACTAGTACTACTGTTATTACTACTACTACTATTACTGCTTCTTCTACCACTACTACTACTCCTACTACTATTACTGTTATTACTACTACTACTATTACTGCTCCTTCTACCACTACTTCTACTAGTACTACTAATACTGTTATTACTACTACTACTATTACTGCTTCTACTACCACTACTACTACTGTTACTACTACTACTATTACTACTACTGCTACAAAACTGCATGTAGATCAACACTGCATATAGCGTTCCAAAATACTCCCGCTCAAAAGATCATTATCATCATTACACGTGGGTTGAAGATCATCATCAGCAGCACAAACTGTTCACTCTTGTTCAATTCCATTTATTTTGTTCAAACAATCGACTAAATTGGTGATGGTGTTTTATAAGTAATATGAATATAAATAAATGTGTGGAGATGGTCTGATGTATTGGTAGTGGTACGATACTTAACGCACTATAGTTCAATTTAGTTAGTTATGATTCAAATAAATTATTTAAATCTATTTACTCTTCCCTCCTCCTCCTCCTTCTGCTTGACCTTGTTCTTCTCTCTCTGTCACCTTCGTTGTCCCTCTGTCACGAGATATCATCAAATTTATTGATTATGACGATAGGCTTAATGAATTAGACTAATAATAAGAATAATAATAATAATGCTAATGAGTCGTTATATTAATAATAATGATGCTAATGAGTCGTTATATTAATAATAATGCTAATGAGTCGTTATATTAATAATAATGATGCTAATGAGTCGTTATATTGATAATAATGACAATCACAATGGTGAGCACATCCTTCAAATACCTTAGCTTTTTCTTTCTTTCCATGAATCGTAACAACTTCTCTATCCACTACAGCATCATTATCATCAGCATCGTCGTCATCATCATCATCATATCCAACCACCCCATCAACTTCCTTAATACGCTTATTGTTTACATGGTCATCATCATCATCATCATCATCCTTCTGTACTTTTCCAAAAGATTCAACACTATCATCATCATCAACTACTTCGCCATCCTCACCATCACCATCATTAACACCTTCTCCACCACCACCATCATCATCATTACCCCTTTTAACTCCACCATCATTATCATCAACATCTCCTTCATCAACATCATCATCATCATCATTCTTTCCTGAGACACATGGGGTGATGCTTGAAGAATGGCTGCCCTGCTTTCTTGCACCTTTATCTCCACTCACATCATCATCATCACCATCATCATCATCACATTCCGTTTTCTCACCATCATCATCACTACCACCATCATTCTCTCTTTTCTCATCATCATCATCATCGCCATCTCCTCTATCATCATCACCATCACCATCTTCATCATAACTGTAGGAATGTCAAGAGTTAGTATAATATTAATAATTGATCATCAGTAGCATCGTTTCTAATAATTACTAAAACATTTAATAAAATAACGATCATAATTATTATTAATATTTATTAATAAAATTATAATTATAATTATTTAAAAAAAAATAATTCCCTAGAAGAAACAATGATAAAGTCACAGAGGAAGTTTCCGAAATGTGATGATGATGATGATGATGATGATTAAATGAGTGTGGAATGATACCTTGTGAGTTTTAAGCTGCTCTCGACTATTCGGTGTTGTTGTTGTTGTAGTGAAGGTGGTGGTGAAGGTGGTTGTTGTTGTGGAGAAGGTGGTGATGGTTGTTGTAGTGAAGGAGGTGGTGGTTGTTGTTGTGGAGAAGGTGGTGGTGGTTGTTGTTGTAGTGAAGATGATGGTGGTTGTTGTTGTGGAGAAGGTGGTGGTGGTTGTTGTAGTGAAGAAGGTGGTGGTTGTTGTTGTGGAGAAGGTGGTGGTGGTTGTTGTTTTGGAGAAGGTGGTGGTTGTTGTTGTGGAGAAGGTGGTGGTGGTGGCTGTTGTAGTGAAGGTGGTTGTTGTTGTTGTGGAGAAGGTGGTGGTGGTTGTTGTAGTGGAGAAGGTGGTGGTGGTGGCTGTTGTGGAGAATGTGATGGTGGTGGTGGCTGTATTAATAATGAAGGTAGTGGTTGTTGCTGTGGTGGTGACTGTGGTTGTTGCTGTTGTAGTAGTTGTAGTAGTGGTGAGGGTAGAAGCTGTTGTAATAGTGGTTGTGGTTGTTGCGATGAAGGTTGTTGTGGCAGTTGTGGTCCAATGAAGAGCTGCTCTGTTGCAACGACATCATCATCAACATTATCTGACCCGTCGGGTTCTCTTGGCGGATGATGATGTTGCTGCTGATGATGATTGTGATGTTGATGTTGCTGTTGATGATGATTGTGATGTTGATGATGATTGTGATGTTGATGATGATTGTGATGTTGATGATGATTGTGATGTCGAGTTGATGTAACGACTCGAGGAACTTCGATTGGTGTTAGTTGTTCTTGCAGACGACAAGACACTCCTGATGCACTCCCTCCCTCCACCACTCCATCATCATCATCATCACTAGTCAACTCTTCCTCCTCCTCCCCCTCCTCCTCCTCCTCCTTAGAACACTCCTCCACCACGAGGAGTGACTCTCGCAGCTTCAGCAGCAGGTAGTCGACGTCCAGCCTGCCCGCCCTCCAGTCACTCATCCTCGTCTGCAATCGTCATCATCATCATCATCATCATGCTCATCCTCATCCTCATCATCATCATCATCATCATGCTCATCATGCTCATCATTATCATTACCATATCACCGTAACCATCGTCAACCTCATCATTACACCTTCGTCATTATCAAAATTAATCATCATTACTAACATCGTCATCATCATTACCATCATCATCATCCTCATAAACCCCATCACCCTCGATAGCACACACAAACACACACACACGCACACACACACACACACACACACACACACACACACACACATAAACACACACACACACATAAACACACACACAAGCACACACACACACACACATAAACACACACACACACACACACACACACACAAACACACACACACACATAAACACACACACACACACACACACACACACACACACACACACACACACACACACACACACACACACACACACACACACACACATAAACACACACACACACACACACACACACATAAACACACACACACATAAACACACACATAAGCACACACACACACAAATAAACACACACACACACATAAACACACACACACACACACACACCGCGGCAGAGACGATGGCTTGCAGGAGGGCAGAGGGACAGGGCAGCAGCAGTTGAGTGCTGCGTTCCAGCCTCCTCGACAACCTCCCTAGTCGCTCCTGTGGTGATGGTGGTGGTGGTGATAGTAGTAGTGGTAGTGGTGGTGGTGATAGTAGTAGCGGTAGTGGTGGTGGTGATAGTAGTAGCGGTAGTGGTGGTGGTGGTGATAGTAGTAGTGGTAGTGGTGGTGGTGATAGTAGTAGCGGTAGTGGTGGTGGTGGTGATAGTAGTAGCGGTAGTGGTGGTGGTGGTGATAGTAGTAGCGGTAGTGGTGGTGGTGGTGATAGTAGTAGCGGTAGTGGTGGTGGTGGTGATAGTAGTAGCGGTGGTAGTGGTGGTGGTGGTGATAGTAGTAGTGGTAGTGGTGGTGGTGATAGTAGTACAATAGTGGTGGTGGTGATAGTAGTGGTGGTAGTAGTAGTAGTTATAGTATTATTAGTAGGAACATACCATCTTCTCTTTATATGCTGCCTCTTCCACACCTCCAAAGACTTCAAACTCTTGAGATGATGATAATGATTGTTTGAAAACACACACACACACACGCACACACACACACACATACACACACACCTAAACACACAAACACACACACACACACACACCTAGCTTCATCTTCTTCCCGCTTGCTGCATCCATCTGCACCATCCTCCTCCTCCTTTTCCTACTCACATTTCCCTTACCATCATCTTCCTTCACTCCAACACTACTATCATCTACTTTTATTTTCTCTTTACTTCTATCGATGCTTTTGACGTTGTTGTCATTGTTTTTAGTTCTGTTGTTGTTGTTGTTGTTGTTGTTGATGCTGTTGCGGTCTAGGTTATCAATGTTATTGATGAAATCATTCACTTGTGCGATTACAGACGATTCAGTGTTCTTATTATTATTATGTTTTTCACCATTACACCAAGTATCATTATCACCACCACCACCACCACCATCGTCGTCGTCATCATCATCATCACTATCAGCATTTTCGTCGTCATTCAATGAGTAGTTGACCAAAGACACAGATTTCGACGCACCTGGCTGAGTGCCTTTGATGTTGTTGTTTTTAATTGTGTTGTTGTTGTTGCTGTTGTTTTTAATTATGTTGTTGTTGTTGTTTGTAGTATTATTATGGCTTTTCTTGGCGTCCTTCACTTCTTCTGCCTCCCTCTTCATCTTCTCGCACTGACTGGTGGCGATGAATTCATCGTCTGTCTCTCTGCCTCATTCACCCAACCACTCATCCATCCACCCAACCACTCATCCATCCATCCCCCCAACCACTCATCCATCCATCCACCCAACCACTCATCCATCCATCCATCCATCCATCCACTCATCCACCCAACCACTCATCCTTCCATCCACCCAACCACTCATCCATCCATCCACCCATCCACCCATCCACTCATCCATCCATCCACCCAACCACTCATCCATCCATCCACCCAACCACTCATCCAACCATCCACCCAACCACTCCTCCATCCATCCACCCATCCACTCCTCCATCCATCCACCCATCCACTCATCCAACCATCCACCCAACCACTCATCCATCCATCCACCCAACCACCCAACCACTCATCCACCCATCAAGCACCTCTTCCACGCCTGGAACTGCCCCTCGTAAGCAACCATGGCCGTCTCAAACTGCCTGTAACAACAACAAAAATAACATATTAATAATAATAATAATATTTTTATTCTTATTGTTAAGGCGAAAGTCGTTACCCACTCAGCTACCCTTTCATCATCATCATCTACTACCCTCATCACTACCACCACTATCATCACCACCACCATCATCATCACCACCCCATCATCATCACCACACCACCACCATCATCATCACCACACCACCCTCATCATCACCACACCACCATCATCATCATCACCACACCACCATCACACCATCATCATCACCACACCACCACCAACACCATCATCACACCACCACCACCACCAACACCATCATCACACCACCACCATCATCATCACCAACATCTTCATCACACCACCACCATCATCATCATCATCACCACCACCACCTGTACGCGTGTAGAAAGGCCTCATACTCAGGGGGTGGTTGCCACGACGACACGCCACTCTGGGCGTTCCAGTAGTAGTAGCACTGATGGCCGTCGTCAAAGACCGCCTGCCACACGCACTGCGGAGCTGGTGGGTGAAGGGGAATGTACTGGTGGTGGTGGTACTACTAGTATTACTGTTAGTACTACTACTATTAGTACTGCTAATACTAATACTATTAGTACTGCTAATACTACTACTATTAGTATTGCTAATACTACTACTACTACTACAACCACTACTACTACTACAAATACAACTACCCGCGGGCTTCTTGGGCTGGAGCGGCAAAACAACAGCATCCTCCGACACCACGGGCGATTGCACAACCTCCCCAACCACACTTGCTGTCGCTGCCCTACCTGCCACACCCCCCTCTTCTCCCTTCGCCACCCCCACCACTACTCCATGCTCCTCCCCCCCCTCCTTCTTGACAACACTCCCATTCTTTTCCAGTGAGTTGATCTCCTGTGATGTCATCATCATATAGTCTTGTTGCATTGCGTCATCACAATTACCCAACAAATATGAGAGTTTAAATTATGAGAATTATGATGATGATGATGATGATGATGGGGATGATGATGATAATTTTGATGATGATGATGATGATGATGGGGATGATGATGATGATAATTTTGATGATGATGATGAAAAGAATTATGATGATTTAGTGCTTGAGCTATATGAAGGCAGATACTCACAGCTAAAAACTCATCCAGTTGAGCCTGCATGGGATCGTCATCATCACCTGTATGGTGGTGTTGATAATGATGAAAATTATGATAGTAGTATGATGATGATAAAATTAAAAGTGGTGATGATGATTATATAACAAGATGCCATAGTGGTGATGATGATTATATTACAAGATGCAATAGTGGTGATGATGATTATATTACAAGATGCAATAGTGGTGATGATGATTATATAACAAGATGGCAATAGTGGTGATGATGATGACTAAAATAGGATACCTGTAGCAGGCACAAAGCTGATGTTTGCCTTTTTCAATTCTGTAATTAATAATTTTAATTAATACAAATCTACCTTTAAAAACTAAATCAGATTTTAAATTAAACTTACAGAAACATTTGAATCAATTTTGTTGAAAAGATGAGATTTAAAATGCATTTTTGTTGAAATCCTGAGATTACTTTTGTTGGGAGTTTCTTCTTCATCCTGTTTGAAAGCCAGTCCTCCCCTCCACACCTTGCTCTTGTCGCCTGCATTCTTGTCATCGTCCAGTCGCAGAGTTACTTTGCGCTGAGAAGTTTCAAATTATTTTTATTTAAAATACATAATTAATAACTATTTCTAGAAAGTTCTTTATCAAAGATTTTCAAGTTAGAGTTCAATGAATAAAAAGAGTTACAAAATAGAAGTTATAAAATGTCTTTTGGTAGGAAACTACTTAGAATTCCAAGACACTTTATAAAAGATCCCTGCGGAGAGTTTTCGTATCACTAAAGACAAGTATGTTAAATAATTTATAATCTTTTAATGAATTTGAATTTATATCAAAAAGGTAACTAACTACCATTGTATAGCTTTTATAGAATGAAGTTTGGAACGAAGAAGCCTTTAAAAATGATTTATATTATCGAAGCATAGAACATTAATAGCAGTGATAAATAGAAAAATTACATTTTCTTTTTCCCATAGATATAGATATACTTGTTGTATGTAGGATATCTATGATTTTTCCATTTAATAAAACTGCTTTTAAATTAATCTATCTATACTTTCACAGCTTTTCAGATAATTCTATTTGAATTTTTGTCAATGACAAAGTTCTCCAGCCAAAACTAGAAAACGACAAGGCACTAAATTGCTTCGCGACTACTTAATAAAATCTTTTAAAAACACAAACACTTAATTCAAGTATTTATTTAAATATAATCATAAAATTATCAAAAAAACTAAAAGTTATTTATTGTTCGTCAGGGGCTCATGGTGCATGAGGCTCGCTCAGCCAGGAGAGCATTTGTGGAGTGTAGTAGCTGATGATGATGTCGGCACCTGGTATGAGAATTGTATATATCTTTTGAGAATATTTTTTAAATTAAATATATCAAATAAATATCAAATAAAATAATAAACCGATCAATATTCAAATTCAAGTAATTTAATTTCCATCAATTACTCATCCAACACCACAAACACCCCCACCAACCAGCTCTTCTCATTCCGGTAAACGTTTCAAAAAGAATCCTCTTGAGATCAAAGGCGGCATTCTTGGCACCGTGCCAAATCATGGCGTACTCACCAGACACTTGGTATACGGCCAGTGGGTAGTGAGGGTACTGTGGTGTTGTACACCAATGTGAAGGCCCAAAGTAATATGTACAAAGTTGACGTTAACATTTTAAAATGACATTTTATACTGAGCTTATATATTTCAAAACTGGTAATAAAAATGAATAGAACGATTATAGCAATTATTATTAATTAGATGATGATAATTATGTTTATTTAATATAATAGTAATAATAATTAATAATTATAAAAATAATTATGAACGAACCTGGTCCTTAACCTGTCTGACAATGTCCAAGTAGGCCATGCCTGGCTTCACCATCAGCATGTCAGCCCCCTCCTCCACGTCACGTGCCTGTCATCATCATCATTAGTACTACTACTACAAAAACTACTACTACTACTACTACTACTACTACTACTACTACTACTACTACTACTACTACTACTACTACTACTATTACTACTACTACTACTACTACTACTACTACTACTACTACTATTACCACCACCACCACCCCTACTACTACTACAACCCCCACCACCACTACTACTACTACTACCACCACTACTACTACTACTACTACTACTACTACTACTACTACCACTACTACCACCACCACTACTACTATCAGCACTCACGACAGCTCTCATGGCGAGGGGCCTGGAGCCTGGAGGCAGTTGGTACTTGCTCCTGTCGCCGAAGGAGGGAGCAGACTTGGCTGCGTCCCTGTGATGGATGGATGGGTGGTGGATGAGTGGTGGATGATGGATGAATGATTGGTGGACGGGTGGATGAGTGAGTGGTGGATGATGGATGAATGATTGGTGGGTGGATGGATGAGTGAGTAGAAGATAAATGAGAGAGTGAATGATTGATGGTGATGGTGGAAGATGGATGAGTGCATTTTGATAAAATGCTGAAGATGATAATCCACATGATGACAATGATAATGATGATTATGATCTTGATGATGATGATGATGATCTTGATTATGATGATCTTGATGATGATGATGATGATAATGATGATGATGATAATGATGATGATGATGATGATAATGATGATGATGATAATGATGATGATGATGATGATGATGATAATGATGATGATGATAATGATGATGATGATCTTGATGATGATGATTAGGATGAACTGATGCACCTGAAAGGTCCGTAGAAGGCAGAGGCAAACTTGGCGCTGTAACTCATCACTGCCACCTGCAACCATCATCATCCTCATCATCATCATCATCATCATCATCATCATCATTATCATCCTCATCATCATCATCATCATCATTATCATCATCATTACCATCATCATCATCATCATCATCAATATCATCATAATCATCAGTATCATCGTCATTGTATATTTCAAAATTGTCATAAAGATGGTTTTTCATAGATGAATGATTGAATGAATGGATGGATGAATAGATGAAATGGATGGATGAAGAAAGTTCAATTGATGTAAGAAAAGATAAATAGATAAATGAAAGAAGACTAAATGGATGAAAAAAAGTTTGATAAATGACAGAAGGTTGGATGGATCGACGGATGGATGGATCAACGGATGGATGGATCGACGGATGGATGGATGGCAAACCTTGTTGCTGAGACTGGCTTCATCATGGTCTTGCAAGTACTTCTTTATCATGCCAACCCTTCCGTCCATCATGTCAGAAGGTGCTATGACGTCACAGCCTGTGTGGTGGTGTGGTTGAGTGGGTGGTGTTAGTGGGTCGTGTGAGTGGGTGGTGTGGTTGAGTGGGTGGTGTGGTTGAGTGGGTGGGTGGTGTGGTTGAGTGGGTGGGTGGGTGGTGTGAATGGGTGGGTGGGTGGTGTGAGTTGTTGCTTTTATTATTTTTATTATACTGTTCAGGCACTTAATGCTATTTATTTATTCTATTTTTTTAAAGTATCATTATTATTATTGTCATAACTGTTATTATTATTATGATTGTTATTATTGTGATAACTGTTATTATTATTATGATTGTTATTATTGTCATAACTGTTATTATTATTATGATTGTTATTATTGTGATAACTGTTATTATTATTATGATTGTTATTATTGTGATAACTGTTATTATTATTGTTATGATTGTTATTAATTTTAGTATCATTATTATTTAGGTTATTATTATAATCATTATCAGGACTTCGTCACATACCAGCACGTGCATAAGACAGAGCCACTTGCCCCAGTCTGTGTATGCTCTCCTCGTTGTTCAAACTACCATCCCCCCTCAGTACCCCTGTGTGTGTGTGTGTGTGTGTGTGTGTGTGTGTGTGTGTGTGTGTGTGTGTGTGTGTGTGTGTGTGTGTGTGTGTGTGTCTGTGTGTGTGTGTGTGTGTATGCCTATGTTATATAATAAAAAATTTGAAAGGAGATAAAACAGATTTGCGTCATTTTAAAAATGAGACAGTGACGCTGATGGTTACACATATACCACATGATTTCACCAATAAAAATCCCATAACAAACACAAACATACACGCACACACACACAAACAAACACACACACACACACACACACACACACAAACACACACACACACACACAGACCCACCACAGTGTCCATGGTCAGTATAGGGGCACAAGCAGACGTCACACGCGACCAGCAACGTGGGCAAGTGTTGCTTCAGCAGACGCACCACCCTCACCACCACACTGCCCTCCCCTCCCTCCTCCTCCTTTGCATCTGCTGTTGATCCTCTTCCATCCTTGTGGAATGTTCCGTGGTGGTGGTGATGATGGTTGGATGGCAGTGATGATGATGATGAAGATGAATTGTGCACTCAATTGAAAACTCCAACAACCTTCTGTACAGAGTGGGGCACGCCAAAGATGAGGACAGACGACAAGCCCTGTCGCACCATCGGCTCCAGATGCGCCAACACCTTGTTCACTCCGTACCTACACACTCCAGGCATCGATGCAATCTCCTCAATACCGTCGTCCACATCTCTGTGAAAGGAAACAGTATGGGAAATAAAATAAATTGAGCTTTGAATTTCTACTGGAATCAGAATTAGAATTATAAGTGATGATTATTTAAATTTTTAATGATTTTATCTTTGTTATTAATATATTAATATAATATTTAACACCGATTTAAGATGCTGGTTAATTAACGTAAAATTTTTTTAATCATTAATTAATTAATTTTTATATATAAAATATTATGATAATTATCGGTAACCCACGTTATGAAGATTGGGTACATGAAGTTGTCCTTGCAAATGAGGCTGTCGATACTCTGCCATTTTCGGAGAGTTTCATGGTGGAAAGCAGAATGCAGTTTCATTCCTTGCCTCAGTGCCATTGTTGTCGTCTGCTGCAAAGAAAGTCATGCTGGTTCAGAAGGTTATTTAAACTTTAGAGTTTATCGCCGATAAACATATGGATGCAATAAATTATTTAAAAGTTGTCAATGTATTAAATTGAAATTTTTATAAAAGAAATTGTAAAAATTTAACTATTATTACTAATAAAGTTTTAAAACCAAACTAATACTTACGGTAAAGACTGCTCCAGGATATTTCAATGTTAAATAGTTTCTTAAATAGCATTTCACCCATGTCTAACTGGTCGACTTTGAAACAAAACCACACCATCAACAGAATCAAATTCGTTTTCAGCTAAAAATGAAATAAACAAGAAACCCAAAAATTTACACATTTAATTTGGACTATAGACACTTTCTTGAACTCTTTTATAACGACGTCTGCACAATTTAACTTAAATTTTAAGCGTCAGCCACAAACTGCATATTCGATTTGATATTTCAACAAAAAGACTTCTTTGTCAATTTTAAAAATTGTATATATTGTATTTTATTTCATTTAAAACTTTAAATTAAAGCAGAATTTGAATAGTTTATTTTCCAGAAGGACAATGGCTATTTGACGCTCTGGTGCTTGTCGACGGCCATTTGGAGTGCATGGAGGAAGGTAGAAAGGGTGCTTGAGGGCGTCTGCAGTGTATGTGTGTGTGTGTGTGTGTGTGTGTGTGTGTGTGTGTGTGTGTGTGTGTGTGTGTGTGTGTGTGTGTGTGTGTGTGCAGAAGAAGAATAATGAAGTCCTATATAAATCAACGGGATGGCCAAAGAGATGTTTAAGGTTAAGGCCAGTATACTATAACTATAAAAACTTTTTTATTAATATTATCGCTTTTATACAATACAATGCAATAAAATACAATGCAATGCAATGCACTGCAATACAATACAATACAATACAATACAATACAATACAATACAATACAATACAATACAATACAATACAATACAATACAATACAATACAATACAATACAATACAATACAATACAATACAATACAATACAATACAATACAATACAATACACATGAAGAGCATTATTAAGGTCGCCTAAATCTGAATTAGCTTCAAGACCACTCAATTATGAATGATGACAGCACTAGTTTAAGTACCAATAAAGGTACTCAAAAACAATACGAAAAAAAATATATAAAAATTAAAAAAAGAAATTAATATTTTTTTGAATATAACTAATAATATCAAATAAATATACTTATTATTTTTAATTAATAGATAAGAAAAATGTATAAGATATTAATATTGATATGATGGATGGAGAGAAGGAGGGATGGAGGGATGGAGGGAAGGAGGGAAGGAAGGATGGAGGGAAGGAAGGAAGGAAGGAAGGAGGTAAGAAAGGATGGAGGGAAGGAGAGAGGGAAGGATGGAGGGAAGGAAGGATGGAGTGAAGGAGGGAAGGACGTACCTGGACGAACATGGCATGGGCGATGAAGGGCAGTTTGCGGAGAGTCCTGCCACTCAGTCCCTCACTCCTCCTGCGTTCAAAAGTGCATGCGTGAGGAGTGGGTGGAGGAGGAGGTGATTGGGTGGGTGGAGGAGGTGATTGGGTGGAGGAGGAGGTGATTGGGTGGGTGGAGGAGGTGATTGGGTGGGTGGAGGAGGTGATTGGGTGGGTGGAGGAGGTGATTGGGTGGGTGGAGGAAGTGATTGGGTGGAGGAGGAGGTGATTGGGTGGAGGAGAAGGTGATTGGGTGGGTGGAGGAGGTGATTGGGTGGGTGGAGGAGGTGATTGGGTGGGTGGAGGAGGTGATTGGGTGGGTGGAGGAGGTGATTGGGTGGGTGGAGGAGGTGATTGGGTGGGTGGAGGAGGTGATTGGGTGGGTGGAAGAGGTGATTGGGTGGGTGGAGGAGGTGATTGAGTGGAGGAGGTGATTGGGTGGAGGAGGAGGTGATTGGGTGGTGGAGGAGGTGATTGGGTGGGTGGAGGGGGTGATTAGGTGGGTGGAGGAGGTGATTGGGTGGGTGGAAGAGGTGATTGGGTGGGTGGAGGAGGTGATTGGGTGGAGGAGGTGATTGGGTGGAGGAGGAGGTGATTGGGTGGTGGAGGAGGTGATTGGGTGGGTGGAGGAGGTGATTGGGTGGGTGGAGGAGGTGATTGGGTGGGTGGAGGAAGTGATTGGGTGGGTGGAAGAAGTGATTGGGTGGGTGGTAAAGATTAATGGGTGGTTGAGTGGGTTAGTGGTATATGTAATTTGCTTTGTGAGTGTGTGGATGATTGGGTAGGTGCCATTTTTATATATTTGAAAAAAAATTAATAAAATTGATAACTACCATCATCATCACCACTATCATCACCCTCATCATCATCATCATCATCGTTACTGAGCGATAGAGAGTAGGAGTTGGGTGGAGGGGGAGAGGGGTGGGCAGGCGGACAGACTGTAGCAGAGTTGCAACGTCGTCATGTCCATCAAATCTGAGAGACACTCTTTGCCGCCACTACTGTTGTTGTTGCTGTTGTTGTTGTTGATGTTGTTGTTGTTGCTGCTTGTGGTATGTCCGTTGCTGTAGCTTTGACTGTTGCTGCAGTTGTTTTCGTCGCCAGTGCTGATGATGATGCTGCGCTGTTTGCGTGTATGATGCGTGGTGATCTTAATGTTATGATATCGTTATGATAAAAGAACGAAATCTAATAACAATATAATATTAATAATAATAATAATAACTATAATATTGAATAAAATAATAATAATAATAATAACAAGAATGATAATAATAATAATAATAACAATAGTATTAAATGCAATGATAATAATAATAACATGGCATATTTAATGAGTGCGCCACTAACCTTGGCGAGTTCAGAGATGCAGGAGTGGAAGATGTGGTAGATGGCCATCTTGCCCGGGTTGCCGATGTACTGCATTATGTCCACGCGGTCTGTGTGTGTTTGTGTGTGTTTGTGTGTGTGTATGTTCGTGTGTGTGTGTGTGTGGGTAAGTGTGTGTGTGTGGGTTCGTGTGTGTGTGTGTGTGTGTGTTCGTGTGTGTGTGTGTGTGTGTGTGTGTGGGGTGTGTGTGGGTTAGTGTGTCTGTTCGTGTGCGTGTGTTTGTTTGTGTGTGTATATGTATGTGTGTGTATATGTGTGTGTGTGTGGCACATAGACCGATGAATGCAGGGTCGATGTTCTTGCAGAGGTTCGAGGTGGCGATGACAATCACGTTGCTGTATCTGTTGGTGGTGATGATGATGATGATGATGATGATGATGATGAAGATGATAATTATGATGATGATGATACAATCGATAGAATATATTAAAACAATTCATTTAGCCGAGACATAGGACCACGTGAACTGAATGAGTAATTTATCATCCTCACCACCACTACCATCATCATCATTACCATCACCACCACCATTCCAACCCGCAACCACCACCACCATCACCACCATCTTCATACCAACCACCACCACCACCATAACCACCACCATAACCACCACCACCATCTTCATACCAAACACCACCACCACCATCATACCCACCACCACCATAACCACCACCAACATCATCATCATCATAACCACCACCATCACCATCATCATCATCATGACCTCTTGATGGAGTCGAGTTGAGTGAGGAGGGCGTTGACGACTCGGATGGAGTCAGAGGGCTCACTGCTGCCCATGCCCTCCCTGCAGCCACTGAGACTCTCCACCTTGTTTATGTGTGTGTTTGTGTGTGTTTATGTGTGTGTTTGTGTTTGTGTGTGTCGTGGTGGGGGGGAGGAGGGGGAAAGTGTGTGTGTGTATGTGTGTGTTGTGTGAGGGTGAAGATAATTATTGGATAGTGAACAACACAACATCCGTGAAAAGAAACGCAATAAAATACAAAACAAAAAACAATAAGACAATAAACTACAAAAGAACAACACAACAAAAGACAACACAAACAACAACAACAACAACAACAACAACAAGAACAACACCTCATCGATGAGGACACAGATGAGGACGGAGGGATCGAGCACCAGCTCCTTCACCCTCTGGAACATGCGCATCACCAGTTTGCCGCTCTGTAGTTGTTGTTGTTGTTGTTGTTGTGGTTTGTTGTGGTTGTTGTTGTTGTTGTTGTTGTTGGTATTGTGTTTTGGTTGTTGGTATTGTGTTTTGGTTGTTGTGGTTTGTTTTGTTGGTGTTGTTTAGTAGTTGTTGTTGTAGTTGTTGTGGTTGGTTGAGTTGTTACGTTGTTGTGGTATTTCATGGTATAGAGTTTTTTATGAAACAAAAGCCTCGATATGAATTCATATTGTGCATTCATGAATGAATTAATGAATGGATGGATGAATGAATAAATGAATGAATGACATGAATGGATGAATGATCGAAGGAATGGATGGATGGATGAATGGATGGATGAATGATCGAATGAATGGATGGATGGATGAATGAATGGATGGATGGATGAATGAATGGATGGATGAATGAATGGATGAATGAATGGATGGATGGATGAATGAATGGATGAATGGATGATCGAATGAATGGATGGATGGATCGAAGGAATTAATGGATGGATGGATGAATGAATGGATGGATGGATGAATGAATGGATGAATGAATGGATGATCGAATGAATGGATGGATGGATCGAAGGAATGAATGGATGGATGGATGAATGAATGGATGGATGAATGAATGGATGAATGAATGGATGATCGAATGAATGGATGGATGGATCGAAGGAATGAATGGATGGATGAATGGCCACCTCAGAGAACCACTTGGAGAAGAGGGAGTGACTGTTTACCTCAAAGAGCTGACTCACTCGGTATCTGACGTCATAATGGTGGAGTGGTGGTGGTAGTAGTGGCATTGTTTTGGGTAGATAGAGATGGATTTAGTGTGATGGTGGAGTGGTTTTGGTGGTAGTGGTGAAGTGGTTCTGGTGGTAGTGGTGGATTGGTTTAAGTAGTTTGAGTGGAGTGGGTTGATGAGTGTGGAGTGGGTTGATGGAGTGGAGTGGGTTGATGGAGTGGAGTGGGTTGATGAGTGTAGAGTGGGTTGATGAGTGTGGAGTGGGTTGATAGGAAGAAGGATGAAAGAAGTTGAAGAGAAAGATGGATGTAAAAGAATAATTGAAAAAAGGGAGGATGATAATGGATAGACAAGAGAAGGAAGGATGGAGGATGAATGGATGGATGATGAGATAAAAGAAAGAAAGAAGGATGGATGGATAGATAGATGGATGAATAGAAAGAAGAAGGAGGAGAAAAGAAAAAGGGCACCTGTCAGACATGGTGATTGACAACTTGTGAGCGAGTGCCCTGCACAAGGAGGTCTTGCCTGTGCCTGGAGGTCCTGAGGTGGTGGTGATGATGATGATAATGGGGTGATGATGATGATGATGAGGGGTGGTGATGATGATGATGGGGGTGGTGATGATGATGGCAGTGGTGAAGATGGTGGAGGTAATGATGATGATGATGTTTGCAGAGATGATAATGAAAAGGATGATGCTGGTGATGACAGACTACCATGCAGCAATATGATTCGGTTCCAGTTGATGATGTTGCAGTCAACCTAGAATAGTAATGATGATGATGATGATGAAGATGATGATGATGATTGCGATGATGATGATGATTACGATGGCCCTAGGCGAATAATATAGCTTCTTGAATTATTAATCTTTTGTTATGGAGACTTCCAACGCAGTGTATTTTTCCATTTGATTCTTATAATTACTATTATTCTTCCATGATGATGATGATGATGATGATGATGATGGTGATGATGATGATGATGATGATGATGATGATGATGATGATGACAAGTATACTAACGTTTTTTTCGGAAAAGAGCATTGCCGTCCTTGCATATTCCAGAAGCTGACGATGATGATTATGATTACGATGTTGATGATGATAATGATGATGAAGATTTTAAAGAAGAAGATGATGATGATGATATTAAAGATGATTACAATAAGGATGATGAAAATAGTAATAAAAATCCTGGTGTTAATGATAGTGATAATGGCAATGATGATGATGATGATGGTGCTCCTGATGATGATGATGACAATGATGATGACAATGATGATCGAAGTAACATACATCCTCCTTGACGGTTCCCTCGTAGGTGAGTGAGGGCCAGAGTCCGTGCAAGCGGTTGCTAGGCAACTCGGTCACCTCGGC
The DNA here is from genome assembly GCA_943735955.1 of Piscicola geometra. NCBI lineage: Eukaryota > Metazoa > Annelida > Clitellata > Hirudinida > Piscicolidae > Piscicola > Piscicola geometra. Next base: position 4,410,732 of record OX030967.1, on the reverse strand, counting down.
GACCACAGAGTCCTCGTCGAGGTCCTCCGAGAAGACCTCCTCAAAGTTCAACTGGAAGAGGCAAAACTCTGCTCTGTTTGATTCTGCCTGGATGAAGGAAGGAGTATTATGGTGGGGGTTGTGGTGGTGAAGTTTAATGATGGGAGAGGGGAGGGTTGTGGTGGTATTGGTGATGATGATGATAATGATGACTCACCTCGTTGACGACAAAAAGGTCCGCTCGGTTGTTCACGACCAAAACTTCGGAGACGTTCTGCTGCAGTGTGGCATCTTCAAACGCATCAAAGTCTGTGCCCCCGCATGGAGACACTGCTCGTCCTACTAACTCTCTCTTCAACCTTGTCTTTATTTCCTCTTTCTTCACTTTGCTAATGAAGTATTAAGCTTTAATTATTTAAGTTTCATTATTAAACTTTAATAGTATTATAATAATACTATTGTTTAATAATATTTACTTGATACTGATTAAACTTTAATCATTAAAGGAAGTGTGGTATTCTATCATTATTAAATGTAACTTTTCCTAAGAAAAATATTGGAAAATTTGTATTTTGTATTCAGTCACCATTTTGGCTTAAGGCAAACTTCGATCCGCAAAGGTCTCTTCAAGTCTCTGCAAGGACCTGCTTCATCACCACTATGCTCGTTCATCTTATTATAGAAATATGAAAATTTGAATATGAAACTATTTGATTGAAGCTTTTGATTATTTATAGATGTAATTTAATTCTAAATTGACGGGCACTTTTCTGGTTTCGTAATTGCCGCTTTAACACACTAAATGTTAACTATGTAAAATTTAAATATCGATATTTATTTTTATTTTTTTACAAATTAAATCCTTTTATTAACTCAGATTTAAACAAAATATATAAAAAATTCAAACTATCATTACTTTTCAAATAAAAACTTAATTTACTTTTGACAAATATTTTTACATTGTCCATTTATATTTTATATTTTACATCATTATTCAATTAGTTTCAATAATGAACAAATCTGCTAAAAGCAAAGTTAGTTATTCCAAAAAAGGTCAGAGAGGCAGAAAGGTAAATCACAGAGACGGACGTTCAGACGACTTAATGAATGAAGGACCAGACATCAGTTCTCTAACCTTGCAGCCCGATGAAGATGGCAAACTGAATATTCCCTTCCCACTCGCTATGTGGGACCTGGGCCATTGTGATCCGAAGAAGTGTTCAGGCAGAAAGTTGGCGAGGTTTGGTTTGGTGACCGAATTGCCTCTGAAGCGGAGTTTTGCTGGCATTGTTCTGTCTCCGGTTGGAACTTCGTGCGTGTCTCCTGCTGACAAAGAACTCATCCTTTCCAGTGGCCTCTGCGTTATAGATTGTTCGTGGGCCAAAATAGATGAAACGCCATTTTCGAAAATGAAATGTCGCCACGCCAGACTGCTCCCCTTCCTGGTGGCGTCCAACCCCATCAACTACGGCCATCCGTGGAAGCTGTCGTGCGTTGAGGCGTACGCAGCGACGTTGTACATTGTAGGACTGCAGGAGTTGGGAGAACAACTGCTATGCAAGTTCAAATGGGGACTTAATTTCTTCAAGATGAACCAAACTTACTTGCAAGCGTACGCAGCGTGTGCAGACTCGGCAGGCGTGGTGAAGGCGCAGGAGGCGATGATGGAGGGCATGCAAAGGGGCGCTGAGGTGGTCGAGCAAGATCCGTTCGACGTCGACGCCATGGAGTTCTATAACCCCAACCATGGTAACTTTGTGGAAGAAGAAGAAAGTGAAGAAGAGGAGGAGGAGGAAGAAGAAGATGATGATCAGGATGAAGATAAGAATAATAAGCAGAATAACGAAGATGAAGAAGGAAATGATGATGATGATCTTGAGGAGGATGATGAAGATAAAAAAGATGTTATTGATAAAGTTAAGAAAAGTGAAAGTGAGGATGATGATGAAGGAGATGTTGTTGATGAAGTTAAAGAAAGTGACAAAAAAAATTTAAAATGCAATGAATCACATAGCAAAATTAGAGGGAATGGCAAGAGAGGAAGGAGGGGAAGGTGAGAGAAGGAGGCAGGGTGTATTTGAAAGTATATCAATTGCCATGTTATTGTAGGCTTCTTGTATGAGGCAGTTATCAACCTGCTGATTTTATAACATTTTTCACAAATAAATTAAAAAAAGTTCTCTGTTTTTTTCCGTTCAGGGCATAATTAATTTAAATGCCCCATTATCACGAACACATTAGGTGCTTAAATGGTAAATATTTATTTCTTTAAATCTGTGATGAATACATTCTGTCCACCTCTATCATTAAGAAAATTCCTTGGCGACCATGATCATAATCATAATCATCATCATCGAGCGGATTTAAACGGGTCGATTTCAGCACCTCGGTAATGTCCGATCCATAAAGACAACTGCAAGAACAGCTCTTTTATAAAATTTATTTTCTTTAAAATGATTTCACTCAACCAAATAAAATAATAATTTTAATTTCGGGAAATTTTTATTTATTTACAAAGACCACCACCACAAGAAATTTCGGTGTCACCATCACCACCACCACCACCACCACAAGAAGTGGTATTAGAGGTTCTACATGTAGTGGTGAGAGTGCCATCAATTGCAGAGTCACCGTCGGTCTTGACAGCAGCAGCAGCAGCTGATGATGATGATGATGAAGAGGAATTCTTCTTCTTGTTATATTTTCCAATTCCTAGTCTAGAAAAGAATTAATGATAAATAAAGAATATATATTTGCAATAAATGTGAATGTAGATTAAAAGAAATTCACGATACACTCAATAATCTTAATCTAGTTAGTAGCACATTATCATTATCATTAATCATTATCAACACAACTTTCTGGACCCACCCACCCCTTCCCAACCCTCCACCCCCTCACCTTGGCAAACCCTTATTCAGCCCCTCCAACAGCACACATGCCTTGCACACAACCTGACTACACACGTATGCACACCTCTCACACACACCTTTGTGGCAGCAGTAGGTGTTAGTATTATTATGTAATAATATTTATTATTATTATGATTATTCTAATAAAATTTTCCATTACCGAATGGTCTTAAAGCTCGTCCGGGTATACGTCACAAATTCGTCGTTGTATTGTATTGTATGATTTTTTAAACTGAATTTTTTTAAACTCAATTTTTATTATAAAAAAATAATTAAAAAAGTTTCTTATTGGAGTTGTTCTTACTGCACCTTGAGTCGGCATCTTGACATCAATCTTGATGGACAAGCTTTCTCCAGAATATATGATGTCTGTGATGGCAGTGATGATGATGATGATGATGATGTCTGTGATGATGATGATGATGATGATGATGTCTGTGATGGCAGTGATGATGATGATGATGATGATGTCTGTGGTTGTAGTGATGATGACGATGGTGATGATGTCTGTAGTGGTAGTGATGATGATGATGATGTCTGTGGTGGTAGTGATGATGATGATGTCTGTGGGGCAATGATGATGATGTCTATGGTGGTAGTGATGATGATAATGATTTCTGAAACAAATAACCACAAAAGCAATAGTTATGACAGATGATGATGATGGTGGTCACATAAAGACCCTGCTGATGATGATGATCACGGATGATGATGATGGTCACGGATGATGATGATGGTCACATAAAGACCCTGCTGATGATGATGATCACAGATGATGTTGATGGTCACATAAAAACCCTGATGATGATGATGATGATGATGATGGTCACATAAAGACCCTGATGATGATGATGATCACAGATGATGTTGATGGTCACATAAAGACCCTGATGATGATGATGATGATGATGATGGTCACATAAAGACCCTGATGATGATGATGATCACAGATGATGTTGATGGTCACATAAAGACCCTGATGATGATGATGATGATGATGATGGTCACATAAAGACCCTGATGATGATGATGATGTCACCTAGGATGGCACTAGGACGCATCCTCTCGAGATCCTTGATGAAGGAACGAGCGTTTCCTCTATGGTGGTGATGATGATGGAGGTGATGATGATGATGATGATGATGGAGGTGATGATGATGGAGGTGATGATGATGATGGTGATGATGATGATGATGGTGATGATGATGGTGATGATGGAGGTGATGATGATGATGATGGTGGTGGTGGTGATGATGATGGAGGTGATGATGATGATGATGATGATGGAGGTGATGATGATGATGATGATGATGATGGTGATGATGATGATGATGGTGATGATGGAGGTGATGATGATGATGATGGTGATTTTAGTTAGGATGATGGTGGTAGCGGTGGTGGAAAGAAAATAAACTTTTAACAATATTATTTCAAGGGGGGGGCAAGAGGGGGGAAGGCAAGGGAGGGGGAAGCAAAGGGAGGGGGAGGCAAGAGAAGGGGGGGGGCAAGAGAGGGGGAGAGGGCAAGAGGGAGGGGGGCACCTGTATGCGTTGGGGGAGTAGGTGCATTCTGTGGAGAAGTAGTCGAGCTGCTTGAAGTAGGCGTACCTGGTTGAGAAGATTATTATTATTGTTATTTGTATCATTATTTAGAAGTTAAAATAAACTATTATTATTATTAGTAGTAGAAGTAGTAGTAGTAGTAGTAGTAGTAGTAGTAGTAGTAGTAGTAGTAGTAGTAGTAGTAGTAGCAGCAGTAGTAGTAGTAGTAATAGCAGTAGTAGAATCATTATCATGACGACAACAGGACGCACATGACGATCTCCTTCTCGTAGGCGTACTTGAATGGCTTGCAGCGAGGCAGACTGCCCTCCGAGCCCTGCCATCATCATCATCACCATCACCATTATCACCATTATCATCATCATCTATCTATTATAACTATCATCATCCTCATCATCTTCCACCATCCTCATCATTATCATCTACCACCATCATCATCCTCATCATCTACCACCATCATCATCATTATCATCTACATCATAACTATCATTATCATCTACATCATAACTATCATCATCAAAATTGATGCTAATGGTGCTCCACTGATACTGCTCCTAGTAGTAAGTGACAGTACTACAGTACTACGGTACTACTGACGGTCATGATGGCAGTGCACCGTCTCAGCCTCGCGATGTCTCCCCTCAATACTGTAGGAAGTGATGCAGCAGCTAGTAGTAGTAGTACTTCCAGTATTATTTATATTTATTATTATTAGTATTATTTTCATTATTATGATTTTTATTATTCTTTTTACTTCTATTATTATAGTGTCTAGACTGACTGTTCATGATGATAGTTTCTGCAATGTCGTCTGCGTTGTGGCCTGTTGATTGAGTTACCATGACAATCTAATGAGAAATTATTGTTTTTATTATTTATTTTATTTTATTATATTTATTATTAGTCGGCAAATAATTCAATGATATTATTGTCATTATTATCATTATTGTTATGAAGCGACAAGGGATTTAATGTTATTATTATTATTATTATGAACCGATTTAATATTCTTATTATTCTTGTGATGGAGAAGCAAGGGATTTAATAACATTATGATTATTATTTTTATTATTTTATTATGACTATTATTTTTATTATGATTATTATTATTATGATTATTATTTTTATTATTTTATTATGACTATTATTTTTATTATGATTATTATTATTATGATTATTATTTTTATTATTTTATTATGACTATTATTTTTATTATGATTATTATTATTATTATGATTATTATTATTATGGGGCGGCAATGGACGAACCAGTGACGACCTTGTTGCATTGCAGTTTGTGAGCGCCCCTGTCGAGAGCCTGTCTCCTGAAGACGCCGCAGAAGGTGCCTGTGGTGTGGGGGGGTGGATTGATGGATGGGATGAGTGGGTGGGATGGATGGGATGAGTAGGTGGGATGGATGGGATGAGTGGGTGGGATAGATGGGGAGAGTGGGTGGGATGGATGGGGAGAGTGGGTGGGATGAGTGGGTTGGATGAATGGGATACGTTGGTGGGATGAATGGGATAAGTGAGAGGTTGATGGGATGAGTTGGAGATGGGAAAGATGTTGAATTGGTGGGGGGTGGAGGGATGGATGGGTGAGTGGAGGGGTAGATGGTGAAAGATGTTGAAATGTGAAATTATTGTGTGGAAATGGATGGGATGAGTGAGAGATGAGATGAGTGGAAGAGTGGTGGGATGGGTGTGTGAAAAATGGATGGGATGAGTTGAGAGAACAAAAGATAGATGGAGGAGATTAGTAAGAGATGGATGGATGATTTAAAGATGTTGAAGTGGTGGGAGTGGATGGGATGAGTGAGAGATGGATGGGATGAGTGAGTAACATAAGCATTGTGTACAAACAGTTGTTTTTCAGACCGATCTGCTTTACTATCTCATCCATGCTCCAGCCGTAGAGGTCCTGTCGATACGTCATGTAAAGTCAACATCATCACCATCATCATCCTCATCAACACCTTGCATAACAGCATCATCATCATCACCATCATCATCATCAACACCTTGTATGACAGCATCATCATTACCATCATCATCATCATCCTCATCAACACCTTGTATGACAGCATCATCACCATCATCATCTTCAACACCTTGTATGAGAGGATCATGAGTGGGAGGCAGTACTGATCTCGGTTCCTCTTGACAGTCTGATTTAAACTCATTTATTATTCACAATTAAATTCAATTTATAATATTCTTATGATTCATTCTTCCACAAGAACTAAAATGACTAATAGTAAATAATAAATAAAAATAATGAATTTAAATAATACTAAAAATAATTTAAAATCAACATAATGAAAGCACCACCAGCAAAATCATCATCAAGAACACCACAAAACCTAGATCATAATCATCATCATCATCATTATCATCATCATCAAGAGCACTACTACCTTGAGTGAGTCATCCCTGTAGCCAGTGATGCCCTCATCGATCGAGAGGAGGGTGAAGGTGACGTCATAGTGGTGCTGCTGGTTCAGTTTGTTGAGGACATACGCCAGGACAGTCGAGTCTGGTGGTGATGATAATGATGACCTGATGATAGTGATGATGATCATGTTGTAGACATGAGGCACCTTTGCCTCCAGAAGCCCCGATGGCGACGTGGTCTCCTGGCTGGAAGAGGTGGTTAGAGGTGATCGTGTGGTGGATTTCATGTTCAAACGTTGAGAAAAAACATTCCTTGCAGATTGCTTTACTCTGTGAATGTAAAAAAAAAAGTTGAATATTAATTTTTGTTTTAGTAAATCTCAAACATAGAAATGAAACAAAACCGTCTTGGGTCTTTTGAAAATGGCTTTTCCTTGGCATGTGTCACAAACAATCGGCATTGCGAAATATTAACCAAATGCACAAATTTTTGGAGTCGATAATTTAATTTATCTCTTTATTAGGAAAGAATAGATAGCATTTTTGTAATTAATGACATTATTTTAATGGATAAAACATTTAAATAATTTTTTAACTTATTAAAAATTAATTATGTTTCAAGTTTTTTTATATCAAACCAATTTATTTTTCTGATTTTGAAGAACACATGTAAACCAAAGAACTTTTTGGAAGCCTCTTTGTCAGGAACAGGCGATAAAATACGAACTTTGATGCCATTATTCTTAATATTATGTAACGAAAGTTGATAAGTTGTTAATGGATCTCAAAGTTACCTGAAAAGTTTAATAGTTAGTGAAAATGTTAGCATCGTTAGTAAAGTTTTAACGAATTAACGTTTTGGGACTCCAGCTTTGTTATAAAAATGGGCAGCAATCCTGGGGAGATCCTGGGGTTCGGTCCATTTTTTGGTATTAAGTGGGCCCGCCTTAACGTGGACCCCTCCTCCCCTCACTTTTTTTAATTAAAAAATTTCAAACTCTTGTTTTGATATCAATCAATCACTAATAATTTGTATAGCGCCCTTTACTAAGTGAACAAAAGCGCTCAGCCATCACGTCCCAAACAAGTACGTCTTCAGGCCTCGACGGAAAGTTATGAGTGACTTAGTTGAAGTTAAAGAAAAAGGTAAAGAATTCCATAAAAGAGGACCACAGTAAGAAAAAGAACGTTTAGCAAAAGAGTGTTTAACTGGAAAACGAAAAGAACGATTAAATGTGGATGATCTTAGACCAGATTTAGGGGGTTGTTTAATTAGATTTTTAAGATAGATTGGAGCATTACAGTTATGAATTTTAAACATATTTAGGCATATTTTAAAAGTCACTCTAGATCTCAAAGGTAGCCAATGTAACAAACGAAGATAAGGAGAAATGTGAGAAAACTTAGGAGCACGAGCAACAAGACGAGCAGCGCAATTGAAGGTTTTATTTAGAGGAGCCAAAGTAGTATTAGGGAGACCATAGTAAAGAGAGTTGCAATAATCAATCCTGGACAGAACTAGAGAAGATACAAGAAGTTGTAGGGTAGGATCATCGAGAAAAGGAAGAAGCTGTTTAATACGACGAATGTGGAAGTAACAAGATTTAGAGACAGATAGAATTTGAGGAGCTAAAGACAAGTTAGAATCAAAAATAAAACCAAGGCTACGAATAGAAGATGAAGGGTTTAGAGAGAGTGAAGAGGGGGGAGGCAAAACTAAAGAAGGAAGAGATAGTAAAGACTTTGATTTTTTATTGAAATATATGAGTTCAAATTTGTCCGGATTAAGTTTGAGAAACATAGAAGAAGCCCAAGAGATTATAGATTGAAGACAGAGAGTTATTTTATCAACAGTAAGGTCAAGAGAAGAGTCAGTAAAAGATGTATAAATATAGGAGTCGTCAGCATAAATTTGACTGTTTAGAGAAGATGACGAAATAATTTTAGGTAGTTCCGAGGTATAAAGAATAAAAAGTAAGGGACCAAGAATTGAGCCCTGTGGAACACCATAAGATAAAGAAACAGAAGAAGAACGAGAAGATTCTATTGATACATAGGAAGTTCGCTCAGAAAGGTAGGATTTAAGCCAGATAAGAGAGGAACCAGAAATATTAAAGGAAGAGTCTAAAACATTTAATAAAAGCGTATGGTCGACAGTGTCAAAAGCAGCTGAAAAGTCAAGGAATAAAAGAAGAGAAGAGGCATTAGAATCAGAAGTTAAAATAAGGTCATTATAGAGTTTAAGTAAAGCAGTTTCAGTGGAGTGGCCAATTCTGAAACCAGATTGAGAGGAAGGAAGAAGAGAGTTTTTTTCTAGATAGAAGGTTAATTGTTGAGAAATAACTTTTTCAAGGACCTTAGAAAGAAAGGAAAGGTTAGATACAGGTCTATAACTAGATAAGGATGCAGGATCAAGAGAAGGCTTCTTAATTGTAGGAATAATAAATGAAGATTTGAGGGCAGACGGAAATTTAGATGTAGACAAAGATAAGTTAACCAAATCCAGAACAATAGGATAGAATAAAAAAGAGAGTTCTTTAAAAAGGGTAGGAATAAGATCTAGAGAACAAGAAGTGGGAGACATAGAATTAATTATATTTGTAAGATGGTCCAATGTGACAGGAGAAAAGGATGATAATGATTCAGAAGTGAACTTAGTAAAAGATGGTGTAGGCCTATTATAAGACGAAGATCTAATATTAGATATTTTATTAGTTAGAAATTCAAGATAGTCATCAGGAGAGAAAGATGGAGGAGGAGAGTTTTTATGTAAAAGTTTAGATAAAGAAGACCACCTATTTTTAGAATTGGAGGAAGAGATAATAGAATTTCTTAAAAACGAAGAGTGTTTATTAAAAAGGAGAGTACGATAAGAAGAGAAACAATTTTGCCATTTATTCAAACAGGATACAGAGAGAGTAGATCGATAAATTCGTTCATACTTGCGAACTAGTCGCTTAGAAGTCGTGCACTCACAATCATACCATGGGGATTTTTTAGAGATTAGACGATACCGGAAAGTTTTAAATGGAGAAAAATTATCTAAAAGGGAAGATAGAGTAAGATTGAAATTATCCATAAAACTATCCACATCAGTAAAAGATTTAGAGCAAAAGTCAGAAGAAAGAAAGCATTTAGTAAAATTTATTTTATCAAAATTAGACCAAGAGCGCTTAACAATAGAAGAGGGGAAGTTAGAAAAAGGCTGAACAAGAGATAATTTAAAAGATATAAAGTAGTGGTCAGTAAAGTGGAGTGGAATAGATGTTAAGTCATTAATTTTGCTATAATTAGAAGAAATTACAAAGTCAAGAGTATTACCAAGTGCATGAGTAGGAAAATTACAGTTTTGAGATAAATTAAAAAGAGAAAGAATTTCAAGAAACTTAGCAACATAGAAATCAGAAGGTTTATTACTAGAGATATTAAAGTCTCCAAGAATAAAAAATGGACAAGATAAAGAATAAAGGAGTTCAGAGAGATTATGAAAATCATCTAAAAATTGAGGTAAGGAACTGTTAGGAGGTCTATATATAGCAATTAAATTAAATTTGAAAGAAGAAAGTTTAACAGTAGTAAAAAGGCATTCAAAGGAAGAAAAATGAACAGAAGAGTCAACAGAGATAGAATACAAGGACTTAAGTAAAATACAGATACCACCATATGAAGAGTGTCGAGGAGAAAGAGGGTTAGTTGGAGGCCGAGCAAGTTCAACAAAGGAAAAACCAGTAGGAGTAGAAGCAATAACTGAGGGTGATGAAGCAGATTCATGCCAAGTTTCAGTTAAAATAAAAAAGTCTAAAGAGTTAGAAGTAATTAGATCAGAGATATAGAGTGACTTATTATTAAGTGATCTTGTGTTTAGGAGGCCAAACTTTAGATTAGTATTTTTAGAGATAATATTATTGAAGTTAACTTTATTCTTATTATCATTATTTATTTTTTTTTATTATCAGAATTTTTATGATAAATTAATTTAGAAGATACGAGAATAATCGCCAACCATGGTATAAAAAAGAATGTTTATACAGTAATACATTGTGAGTATGTGTAGTTATAGTGATATCTGTCTAAAACTAAACTATTCTTTGGGATAAGGGGTGTCCGAACCCCAAAACCCTCCCAGGATCGTCCATGCTAGGTATGACCCCTCCAAGATTTGCCTCAGATCGTCGCCCCTGGTTAAAAAACCAAAAGCAAGTTGTAGATAAACGTATTAGATCAACTTATTTCTATATAAGTGAAAACTTGAAACAGTTGTAAACAACACCCATTTTTCTGTAATCTCATATTTTGTTATCTTTGTTACTCCTGGCAACAAGTTGTTTGTTGCAGTTGTTACTTTAGGGCCTAGAGTCTAGGCAACAAGTCGTTTGTTGCTGATGTGCCTGGACAGTTATATTTATTCGAGAGATTCTTTAAATATGATGTTATGACTGAAAAGCACCAAATATTTTTTAAAAACTATTTAGAGGCCATGGACTTCGCAATATTAAAATGTCCATGAAGAGGCATTAAGTTTTTCGATCAATATTTTTATTTTCTTTGAAACTGAAAATCAAAAATAAAGTTGATACCCTTTTCCCCAATAAATTAAATAATTTAAAAAAAAACATTTAAATTTATTACTTTAAATTTAAAGAAATTAGATTATAAGTATTGTTTTAAAAGTTTCATTTTTGTAATCGTCTTGGTTTTCATCAATGGCCAAACTAATGTTTACAAGCTCTGCCCCTAAAAGAAAAAAAAGATTTTATAATAAATATTTTTTTAAATATCAAATAACTGATATAATTGAAACTCTTCAGTTTATGAAAATGGAAAAATTAATTTCAAGAAATTCAATGCAATGTTAATAACCCAAACTACTTACGTTGATCTCACATAGCAAGTCGTGCGATATTCGTTTGGGAAAAAATCAGTATCATTATATTTCTTTATCATCATACATTTCCTCGTCGCACATCCAACAGCTAACATTTTTCCTGGTTCCTATTTAAGTTTTAAACTTTTTGTTAAAAACTCTTAGATAACTTCAAAAATCTTCATTTTTAAAATGTAAAATATTCGGAGACATTATAAGACTCACCGTTGTTGCTAATTTTTTATTGGAGTAATCTATGATTCCTTTGAGATTGTCTTCAAAGGTTTCAACTTCCAAGTAATACATGGTAAAAAACAAGATAAATCTTCTACAAAAGAACTTATTGTAGTATTTATTATAATCTCTTGAAAACTCAGTTTCACATTCTAATTCGTGAGATTCCGCTTCTAGCACCAAAGAACTCTCCCAACCCTGAAACATACATATATAGTATACTATAATTATATGACCTGAAATAATCACATTTCAATCTTGCAATATAAAATATTTTTGAAGTATAACATTTCGGATTAAAGCATTTTTAAAATTAAAAAATTGAAAGTAATTAAAGTTGTTAAAAAATGTTCATCGTACCAAATTATGTGTAGTTGAATTCGTCACATTCTTGATGTGATCTCCTAACATTTGTATTACTACTTCCTTATGCGTAAAGTTGACGAGTTCTCCAAACTGTTTGGCATCTGTAAGGCTGCAAAGAAGGAAGACAGCTGCCAAACACAAACTCATTTTACAAGCCATTTCGAGTCATTTATTTTTTTGCCAGCTCACTTATATAGAAAAAAAAGGTCATTTGCGCTAACGACGCAATTGAGTTATAAATCAATTTTTAAAACTTCCCTCGAATATATCAATAGTGTTTAAAGCTCATTAGTATTAAGTTAAGTAGTGATTAGCATTTAAAGTATTCACTTATTCGATTTTTCAACATTCAACCTTTGAGAATGTTAACTCAATTCAAAAGAAAAGAAGTCTGTACTCAATGGATTATATGCGAGATCAGTTGAAACATTAAAAACTAAAGCTATAATTATAAACTTTTAATTTTTTAAGTTTTTATATCACCGAATATATCTATTACTAAACTTCAAGATCTTTGAAAAAGTATTTGAGAAGGACAGATGCACTTTTAGGCCAGTTTAATCAATTTTCTTCCATCCTCTCATTTCGAATTGTTCGATAATTCCCGTTGAAAAATCTCATTTGATTCTTGTTCAGAATATTCAATATTCATTAATTTCTAAGCTCACCAACCAAAAGCATTTATCCTTAAAACTTAAAATAAAAATAAGTAAATGCCGCAAATTTGATCCCACTAACCTTTTTCTCTTGATACCACTCCTTCCCAAAGCAGGCACGTCAGAACAATTTGAAGGCAGTAGTGTCAAACCAAATGGAAAAGAAACCTACCGTATAAGTTATACGGTATAAGTTATACGGTATAAGTTATACGGTATAAGTTATACGGTATATGTTATACGGTATAAGTTATACGGTATAAGTTATACGGTATAAGTTATACGGTATAAGTTATACGGTATAAGTTATACGGTATAAGTTATACGGTATAAGTTATACGGTATATGTTATACGGTATAAGTTATACGGTATATGTTATACGGTATAAGTTATACGGTATAAGTTATACGGTATAAGTTATACGGTATAAGTTATACGGTATATGTTATACGGTATAAGTTATACGGTATAAGTTATACGGTATAAGTTATACGGTATAAGTTATACGGTATAAGTTATACGGTATAACTTATACCGTATAAGTTATACGGTATAAGTTATACGGTATAAGTTATACGGTATATGTTATACGGTATAAGTTATACGGTATATGTTATACGGTATAAGTTATACGGTATAAGTTATACGGTATAAGTTATACGGTATATGTTATACGGTATAAGTTATACGGTATATGTTATACGGTATAAGTTATACGGTATAAGTTATACGGTATAAGTTATACGGTATATGTTATACGGTATATGTTATACGGTATAAGTTATACGGTATAAGTTATACGGTATAAGTTATACGGTATATGTTATACGGTATAAGTTATACGGTATAAGTTATACGGTATAAGTTATACGGTATATGTTATACGGTATAAGTTATACGGTATATGTTATACGGTATAAGTTATACGGTATAAGTTATACGGTATATGTTATACGGTATAAGTTATACGGTATATGTTATACGGTATAAGTTATACGGTATATGTTATACGGTATAAGTTATACGGTATATGTTATACGGTATAATCAATACTACATATTAGGCCTAATCTAACTGAGCCTTTCTATCACTCAACAAAAATTCTTTTATTTATTCTGCTATGTATAATGAAGGATGCAAAGCATTTACTTTCCTTCTTTAGTTTTGCAAAAGACAGCAGAAGAGGATTTCCCCTAAATTTCTATTATGCCGTAATCTTCATTGGCATTTTCACCTGTTCGATGCTTTCTATTGTAGCTCTCAATAGAAATGTGGCGAATAGGTTATGCTATGTTATGCTCAATACCGAAGGGATACTATTTTGTCTAAAAAATTGTATTTAATGCTACTGCGTTTTAAAAGTGGAATTAGAGGTAGTAAGAACTTGAGACGTTTCATTTTTTTCAGCAGTTTCAAAGTTTTGATACTGTCTTTGACACCAAAAGATGAATTTATTAACCTAATCAAAATATTATAAAGATGGTTCTAGATTTCGCATCTTTTATAATTATTTTTATTCAAAAATAATTTTAAATATTTTGTATCCAGAAGTAAATTATAATTGAGTAAATCCACAAAAAATCTCCTCAGTTGCATTCTTCCTAACACCAACTTCTTTTTCGTATTTTTCATTCAATTTTTCAATTTTTTTTATTTTTTCCCATCATTTCTTAGACTTGGAGGCGGTAGCAAACTTTTCGCCGTAAGGAGTGGCCGAGACTTCGACAGCGGGAGAAAGGAGCTTGTGGGAGACCAGGAGTTTTATGTTGTCTTGCAGACTTGTCATGAAATCATCGTCGGAGTACTTTTCGAAGTATTCAATTATATCGTTGCTTGTGAAGAAAACAAGAAGCTCTGTCATGTTCAGTTTAAGGATTTTATCTGTGAAGTTTTGCGTTTTTTGAAGCATTGGTTTATAATTCAAAAACCACAATTAACTACTAACCACGTAAAAGAATTCAGTTTGGTGGCAAAATGTACTTACTTTTGAAATAGTCGATTATTGTGTACGCAGTGCCGAGGAGGACAGTGTCTCCCTTCAACAGGAACACGTCCCATATTCGAAGCGTCAGGCTAAAGGGAAGCTGCATGGAACAGCGCGGGCTTAGATCCGAATATAAGAAATTATAATTTTAAACAAGTGTACACCTCTTCTGATCAAGACCAAATATTTATTAGCTTCTAATGCCCTAAATAAAAGCTAACTAAAATAAAATGTAATGGCATTGTAAGCAGCTGCGACATACCACAGTGAGGTAACAGTTGAGGAACCATTTGGTGGAGTACAGATTAGCCGTGATGCCAGTGTTTTCCTGCGGAAGAATTTAAATTACAAGAAGTTGAATCCGTTCGATCGAAAGAGTTTCCCACATTGTCAGTCAACCAGTCGACGGGGTTGTGGCTCAATTGCACCGTACTTCATAATAAATACATACATGCATAAATTAATCCATACATAAGTGGAGTAAGGCAAGTTTTGTTGGGATTGAACAAATAATTACTGAAAGACATAAATTCTGTAGTCGAATCTGGATTCACCCATGTATTCATTGATAATAGTACCAATACGCCATGTAAACACTACACAGTATGCATGTATTTAAACATACACTACATTGATAACGGTAACACACCATGTCAACACTGCACATATGCATGTATTCATTGATAACGGTAACACGTCATGTCAACACTGCACATATGCATGTATTCATTGATGATATCAACCTACCATGTGCTTGTAGACGTCGGGCAGGAGGAATCTCAGGACGACATCGAGATGGTTCATGAAGAGATGAGCTTTGGGGAGGCCATCGACGTAGAAGCCTTAGGGGGGGGGAGGGTGTGGGAGGAAGGGTGGGTGTGGAAGGGTGGGTATGGAAGGGTGAGTGTGGAAGGGTGGGTGTGGAAGGGGGGGTGTGGAAGGGTGGGTGTGGGAAGGTGGGTGTGGGAAGGTGGGTGGGTGTGGAAGGGTGGGTGGGTGTGGGAGAGTGGAAAAAAGAAATATAAAATAATAATACAGAATAAGCGCCCAAATAAATTATAAACACAAAAATAAATAAGGATGCGTAAGTGAAAATGAAAAAAATAATAAATGTTAAACACACAAATAACAAAGCACACAAATAAATACCAAAGCATAAAAATAAATAACAAAGCATACAAACAAATAACAAAGCATAAAAACAAATAACAAAGCACACAAACAAATAACAAAGCATACAAATAAATAACAAAGCATACAAATATTTTGTACCATTCATTTGATTTTTACTGTTCGACATGAGATTTACAAAAGCCCAGAATGCTTCCTGTGTCCAAAAAAATGAATATTTCAAAAATAAACAAATAATATAAATAAACAAAATATTTGAAATTTTTATTTTTAGGTTTTAATGATATTCCTTTATTTAAATATTCCTATAATCATAATCATATTAATTAAATCGCAAACTTCTTCGTTCATGAACATGAGGAGCAATGCCGCCAACGAGTCCATCCCTTGAGTGTATCCCAGGATGGGGTTGTAGAGAGAGTAGGCGGTCAGGATGCAAAACAACTCACGCTGTCTGGGATGATGAAATAGTCCTTTATACTCTAACCAGAATCTTCAAAAGTGGCAAGAATATTTATTATTTATGATTTTTTTTAAATTTATACTTATTACTAATTGTTAAAAATTAATTTAAGAAGTTTTTACATCGTTACTAAATGTTTCATTATTTTTTAAATTTTCAAAGAAAAATAAAAACTATAAAAAAAACTTTGTGGAATGGTTTTCTTTGAAAAGAATATGGTTTCTGAAACATCTTTTCACATCTTTATCGATTTGTTGGACATTTTGATAAGTAGATTGTCTTTCGAACTTTCTCTTCAAACCCTTAGGGGAGATAAATAATTTAACAACAATGTAATACTTGAGGAATGGGATGTAGTAACGACACTGACAACAATAATTATCTGCTAATTACTTAATTAACTAATCAATATGACTTAATCAATCTTGAATAATTTTTTTATGATGGATTAAAGCGACTAAGTGGCATACTGCATACAGCATGTAGTTTCAGAACTATTTAAGAGCTTTCCGCATGTCTTACTGCTGCATGGACTTAATTAGTGAAACATAATCATCCAAATGTATCGAAAACTGAAGCCAATCGGAACTTCACAAATATATTCATTCGTATTCAGCGCACCAAGATGCAAAATGAAAGTTATTTTTATGGTCGCTGCTTTTTCAATTGTTGACTAGTTTAACAAAAATCCTAAAACTATACCAGACCATTTCTTCTAAAAAGTCATATATATACATTGTATGACATATGTATGAGTCATATATATACATTGTATGACATATGTATGAGTCATATATATACATTGTATGACATATGTATGAGTCATATATATACATTGTATGACACATGTATCAGTCATATATATACATTGTATGACATATGTATCAGTCATATATATAAATTGTATGACATATGTATCAGTGATATATATATACATTGTATGACATATGTATCAGTGATATATATATACATTGTATGACATATGTATCAGTGATATATATGAGTCATATATACACATAGTATGACATATGTAATGGAACACTCCAAGACACCTACCTTGTACACTCCGTGCATCACTTGCATGGTTTCTGGCACCCGCAAGAACACACTCCATCCTATCCCTCTGAGGCATTGGGGCATGCCAGTGTAGATGAGAACGCTTGTCTGTAGAGGGGCGGAGTGTGCTTGGAGTTAGAACGTATTCACAACTTGAAGTTTTATAATATTTAAAGCGAATTTCACTTTTTAAAAAGTTAATATTAGTAAAAAAAAAATATCATCATCAGTGTCATCTTTATCATCATTAACATCATCATCAAAACCATTATCAACATCAACATCATAATCAATACCGATTTCTGTGATTTCACTTGTTCCAAATTGTTGATTAAATCTAACCAGTCTTTTTCCGTTATATCTTTCTTTGGGTTTTGTAGTGAGGTTTTGTATTGTCCATTTTGTATCGTTGCTTCTCATAAAAGTAGGCTGTTAACTTTTCAAAGATTAAATAGTTGAGTTAAATTATCCACTAAAAAGTTGGTGCATTTCAGAAATTGCTGAAATTTACCTTTGGACTTGGTGGAGAGGCGCTTAGTATGGCAGTATCAGATCTGTGAGGGATGGAAGAATAATTATAATTGATTACGATCAATATGAACAGATCCGAAAAAATTTTCAGTCGAAAAACTAATAATCCATGTGTATGCAGATGTGTCAGAAGATTTTCAGTGTCATTCTTGCATAAGGAGTCAAGAAATTGGACTTTTGGTGTTTGAATTGAATCTCTTGATAAATCAGCATTGAAAAGGACAAGAAAAAAGTGTAAAATGAAATGTAAGACAGTCTAGAATTAAGCGTTCTCCCAAACACCTTGCACCTCATCATTCGGCAGTGTGTCACGCGAGCTTAACTCTATGAAGAGTTCTATGAAGAGTTCTATGAAGAGTTCTATGAAGAGTTCTATGAAGAGTTATATGAAGAGTTATATGAAGAGTTCTATAAAGAGTTCTATGAAGAGTTCTATGAAGAGTTGAGAACTAAAACATTTCCAGATTTTTTGTCTTTTTTTCCATAAAATGCATTAACCCTCCAGGCGACGGTAGGAATTGAACCCACGCCAGTTGGACGAACTCTATGGGATTTACCGCTGAGTTGTCCCGTTGCCCATAGTGATGCTATTGCATGATGTAAAGCTTGGAATGCTCTAAATTCTAGTCATTGTAATTGTAAACAATGCGTAAATATGTAATAACCATGGAGAAAAGGGTTTAAAAAACGTGGAATATGCAATGAACATGAAATAAGTTGAATGAGTCTTTTAAATATTTTAATAAATTGGAAAATCAATTGTAAAAAACGTGTTAATATGAAATAAATAGGAAATAAGTATGTAATAAATAAGAGTAAAAAATATTTATAATATGTAATGGATAAATATCTTTTTAAAAGCATTGGTAGAGTAATGACGTGATGAAACCGTAGCGATCGACCCGGGCGTGCAGGTCGTAGTCCGAACCTGAGCTCATGGCTTTACCCTGTTGAGGGAGGAAGGGTGGTGGTGATGGTGGAGGATGATGATGGTGATGATGATGGAGGGTGATGATGGACGGATGGGGAGAATGAAATCAAGATGAAGGGATGGTGAGAAAGAAGGGATGGTGATGCAAAAGAACGTTGATGAAGCGGCTATCTAGATGGAGAGGTAGTTTTAATTGAGTGTATAAGCATATATTCTTTTTCAATCCCATGATGATAGTTAGAGATTGGAGCTGGTAATGATGATAGTTACAGATTGGAGCTGGTAATGATGATAGTTACAGATTGGAGCTGGTAATGATGATAGTTACAGATTGGAGCTGGTAATGATGATAGTTACAGACTGGAGCTGGTAATGATGATAGTTACAGATTGGAGCTGGTAATGATGATAGTTACAGATTGGAGCTGGTAATGATGATAGTTACAGATTGGAGCTGGTAATGATGATGGGTGAAAAAATGGCGAATTAAGACATCGTTTTTGTAATTCCTGGAAATTTATCAACGAAAAAGATACGACTAGAAATAGAAGGAAACTGAAGCTATCTTAGAAAGGCCACGAAGAGCTGATCGGTTTGCAAAGACCACAAACTTGCGTATAACTCTCGATTAGTTTGAGCCTCTCTTCACGCTCTTTTGCCTCTTCCATTCTGATACTTCTAGTTATTTGGTCTAAAAATTTGATTTCTTATGCACTGTGTAAATTGAAAAATTGACGAGACTTGAGTAATATCATGAATCAAAAACGTTTTTTTAGTTTTTTTTTTGAAAAAAATGTAAAATTGCAATTTTGTTGATGTTTTTGAAAAGTGTTTATGTTTGAGGCATGTCGTCAAACTTTAGTTTTTAGGTGAATTTCTTTTTTCAGAACTTTCAAAAACTATTTCATATTTCTATCCTCTTTTACCTTTTTAAACACATTTTAATGATCTTTATGCATTGTGCTCAACCACTAATAGTTGAAAGAATGTCTTAAACTATCTTATACGTCATTTTTGGTATATTTTTTGGAAAAAAGGTCTTATATGGAATTATAACACCAAAACGGAAGTTAACATTCTAAATTAAATGAAAAACTAAAGCTGGAATTTAAATGTGAAATTTACAAAATCTAGTTTGTCATAGAATAAGAATTTGAAATTATGAAAAAGTGGGCTTGTCAATCAATCAAATGTATTTATACAGCGTTTTCAATTGTTTTAAATATAAAAAAAAAGACGCAATGACATCACAGTTTATTTAGAATATAAATTAAAAACATATCTCAAAACATCTTTATAATTTAACATCAAAAATATGTTATTTTAAACAATTTAAAGGGTAAAACAAAAATTAATCTTCGAAATATAAAAACAAGTCCATGTTTTATTAGTGGAAAACTTCAATTTTTCCACATTTTACATTGCAAAGTTCAGGGATTTCAGTAAAAATGGCTGATAATGCCAGCAAACGCGATGAAATAATTGCTAAATACCTTACGGTTCGTGCATGTTGTCAATTTCTTGACCACCTTAAATGTTTGATCAAGATTCTAATATTTCCATACATTTTGGCCTTTTAATCAATCAATTAATTAATCGATCAATCAATCAACCAATTAATCGATAAACCAATCGATAAACCAATCAATAAATTACTCAATTAATTAATCAATCAATCAATCAATTAATAAAATAAATTTATGTAGCTCTATTGGAATTTCAAGAGTTTATTTTTCTTTCATTCCCGACGTACAGGGCAAGGTGGTCGCACCGGGCTCCGACTATAACACACATAGCTCTTACGACCGTTACGGATTTACGGACGACAATTTTGCGTTAATATAACTTATTTGAAACAAATAGAATTGTTAATTGAATGATTATATTTGTTTGAATATATTAACTTCCCAATTTAGCAAATTAAATGATGCGTGAAAATCATTTACTTTCAATATTATTCGATCTGCAGAGTCACCGCTCAGAAGTTCAAGCCTGGAGACTTAAGAGTATGTACCATGATTTATTTTCTATCTTTTGTACATAATTTGTTTTTAAATTAAAAATAAAATTTAGAGAAATTAAAGTTGTGTATTCTTTGTTTCATAATATTTCTGAGTTGGCAGACGTATATTTAGGCGCGCTCGTTGTCTATTATTTGTAAAGAACCTTAGGCGTGACTGAAGGGGGGGGGGGGCATTTAAATAATCAATAAACCCCCCCCTACCTATTCCCACCCCTACCCATCCCCACCCTTCCTACCCATCCCCACTCTCCCCCCCCCCCTACCCATTTCCACCCCCCCTAACCATCCCAACTATTTCCACCCCCCACCCATCCCCACCCCCCTACCCATCCCACCCCCCCTCCCATCCCCACCCCCCCCCCCCCATCCCCACTCTCCCCCCCCACCCCCCCTTTCTTCCCACCCAAAGGCGAATATGACTGAAAGAGCCGAAATAGAGAAGTGGATGCAGATAATCAGATACTGGGACTCGGTGAAGAAGACTGCAAATGTATTGATGATGATGATGCTGATGCTGATGATGATGATGATGGTGATGATGATGATGCTGATGCTGATGATGATCATGATGGTGATGATGATGGTGATGATGATGATGATGATGATGGTGATGATGATGCTGATGATGGTGATGATGATAATGACGATAATGACAATGATGATGATGATGATGATATTATGAATTTCATACAAGCGGTAGTTTACTTTTCATTTTATCCACTTTTCACTGTGGTTCCTCGCGCCACAAACGCTCACTCACTCATATAGAGGGAGGCAATCTCTGTGAAGTTATTTTCTCCTGCACTCAGATCCTGAACAAGGCTTACAAGGGCATTCCGCACAGTTTGAGGGGCGTCGTGTGGGGCTTGCTGCTCGATGTGCCATCCACCCTGGAGCATAGGCAAGATGCCTTGGAGGTACTTTTAATTTTACTTTTAATTGCGTTTGTAATTTTATTTTTATTTTTACTTTCATTTTTACTCACACTTGTACTTGTACTTAAACATGTACTTAAACTTGTACTTGTACTTGTACTTGTACTTGTACTTGTACTTGTA
>OX030967.1:4381089-4383589 GCA_943735955.1 Piscicola geometra | reverse complement strand
AACACAAGTATGATTTGAATTTGAATTCTAATTAATTAAATAGTTTTGAATTTACACAGTTATTTTCACATCAAATCTTTTCGAAAAACTGACTTAAATCTTTTCAAATCAAATCCTTAAATCCATTGGATTTGTGCAATTCTATGACTAGACACTGAAATAATTCAAAAATTATATATAAAAAAATAAATTATTTAAATTGAAACTTAATTCAAAAAAGCTCGAAATATTTGTGTTTAAAATTCGTCGCTTCATCATTTACATTATATGTGCACTTTTATTCAAAATGTATAAATTTAGTATTTTCAAGAATTAGTTTAAATATACAAATTTGAATTCATATTTATATTTTCAATGTCTACATCTTCGTCTTCCCCAGAAGTTAGAAGTAAAAAACAAAGGAAACGACGTCGGTTAGATCAAGAAAACATTCACAAACGTGCCTTAAAAAGCTTAAGTTAAAATTTAAGCGTTAAATTTTAAGGCTTAATTTCATTTAAACAATGCCATTATTCCGACGTATAAGACGCTGTGTTTTTATAGAAATAGGATAAATCATTTATAATAAATGCCTCTTTTAATCATAAATATGTGAAAATGTTCTGATTGGCAAAATAAAAAAAATAAATATAGGTTCTAAATATATAAATATTTTTCTATTAGTGCTGGAAATTAGGGGATGCGTTTTGTGCTTTGGAAAATACAGAAATAATTATTTTTGTAAATAATAATTATTATTATTCTTTAGTTTTCAAACTCAATTAATATTTGAATTATAAGTTCGAGAAGCAGTTCTTATGAAGAAAGAAGACATAGTCGTCATAGAAGCAAAGAAAGAGGTTTAGAACTTGTAAAATTTAAATAAAATAAAACAGTTTTTTGAAATATTTTATTTCACAACAATTAAAATAAATATAAAACAGATTATGAAAAGACAAAGTATAAAAAGCAGGATTCCAGGAGGTTGAAGTTCCATTACATTTCTTCCATTCTTCTCCTACCACCACTGCTGATGATCATGCTAATAATACAGTCATCATTATTATCAGGAGAGAAGGTGGGGAGGGTAAGAAAAAAGTAGATCTAAAGTTTGAAACACAAAAAGCACTACAAGCTGCAGGTTATTATTATTATTATTAGTAGTAGTATTAGTAGTAGTAGTAGTAGTAGTAGTAGTAGTAGTAGTAGTAGTAGTAGTAGTAGTAGTAGTAGTAGTAGTAGTAGTAGTAGTAGTAGTAGCAGGGGTTTTAGAAATAGTAGAGTAACATTCATTATTATAAGTGTAACTGAAATGATTTCTGTTGAACTATGCATAAATAAACACTAACAGTTTCATCAGAGAAAACAACTACAAAAAGCAACAGCAGTGACAACAACAACAACAACAACACTATAACAATGCAAGAACAACAACATCGAATAAATAAAATAACGGAAATCGAAAATGAATCTTTCACTCAGACATCCTTCATATCACATAGACTAGAGGTGGTTGTGTGTGTGTGCATGTGTGTGTGTGTATGTGTGTGTGTGTGTGTGTGTGTGTGTGTGTGTGTGTGTGTGTGTGTGTGTGTGTGTGTGTGTGTGTGTGTGTGTGTGTGTGTGTGTGCGTGGTGAGTAAAGGGTTGGTTTCAAATGTTTAAAAAATATTTTTTTATTTATCATTAATAATACCAATAATAATAATGAAAAATAAAATTTATTCAGATTCCACTTCCACAAAACAGTAATGTAGATAGTCTTCACCAGACTGCCATGTTTAAAGCAAATAATAATAGTTTTTTAAATAATAAAACTAATAATAATTCTTGTTTGTATGAGGACAATAATCCTTTGTCTATCGTACACCCTTCTGTGAGTCTTATTTCTTTACAGAATTGTTTCAATTCCTTTTTTTTGTTTTTTTGCATCCATCCATAAATTTTTTTCGTTGTCACTAATCCATCCATGCATCATCATCATCATCAATCCATCCATGCATCATCATCATTAATCCATACATGCATCATCATCATCAATCCATCTATGTATCATCAATCCATCATCCATACACCAGTTGCTTGGTCCAGCGGATGAAAAGCTGGAAAGATGGGTTGAGAGGTTGAGGATACTGAGAAGTAAGATTAACAAATCCCGATTCACCCTTTCGTGATTGGATTCATCCAATTTCTGGGTGAAAATTAAAAATGATTTTTTTGGGTTCTTTGATTAAATTTCTAGCAAAACTTCCAATTGTTTTTAATTTTGTATTAAAGTTTTTGAATTATGAATAAAAAAATTTCAATAGATTTTAAACAAATCAAATAATTTAGGGTATACCAGAAAAAGGACACTTAAAATTTTTTAAAACTAATTCTAGGAAAGTCAAAAACTCAGCAGTTTTACCAAAAATGAAGTAAATGAGTCATAACAAATTGAAACAAGTCATCTTCCTTAGAAGAATTGTCGATCTAGAATTCTTGAAACCACATGGTAGTGTTTTTAGGGCTTCGAAAGGGCC
>OX030967.1:4368589-4376089 GCA_943735955.1 Piscicola geometra | reverse complement strand
GGCCACACGCGGATCTACCGCTACGAACGCTCGGAGTGGCGCGCTATCGTCATCAACACCGCCACCACGCCCTGCCCCAATGATTCGCTCTCCTCCAGCCAATCATTGCCCACCAATTTACGTGTCACCATGGTGACGTGGAGTGTCGACGACGCATTCGTCGTGACGGCCGTCAGCGACCACTGCGTCAAAGTGTGGAATTCGTATACCGGGGAGTTGAATCACGTGCTTAAGGTGTGTTTGTGTATGTGTGTTTGTGTTTGTGTGTGTGTGTGTGTGTGTCTGTGTGTGTGTGTGTGATGGAAATTACACTGCTACTACTACCACCACTACCACCACTGCTACAACCACCACCACAGGGCCACACAGACGAAGTGTACGTATTAGAAGCTAATCCAGTCGACAGAAGAGTGTTGTTGAGTGCAGGTGATGATAATAGTAATGATGATGATAATGATGATTATAATAATATGAATAAAAATAAAAATGAGAATAATAGCGATAATAATAACAACAATAATAATAATAAAGTTTCTCTTCACAGGTCACGACGGCAACATCTGCCTGTGGGACATCCACACTGGTCAGAAGTTGAGGACCTTCACAAACACTGTTGGTGCTGTCTTGTTGTTGCATTTTTGGCGAATTTCACTAACACTATTTGTTGTTGTAGTTTTTTTGGAGTTGTTGTGTGTTGGGTTGTGTGTTGTGTCGTGCGGTTATTTTGGTGTTGGGGTTGTTTATTCGCTGTTTCGTCCATCCATCCTGCCCACGTCATCTATCCATCCATCACCCATCCATCCATCCACGTCATCTATCCATCCAATCACCCATCCATCCATCCACGTCATCTATCCATCCATCACCCATCCATCCATCCACGTCATCTATCCATCCAATCACCCATCCATCCATCCACGTCATCTATCCATCCATCACCCATCCATCCATCCACGTCATCTATCCATCCAATCACCCATCCATCCATCCACGTCATCTATCCATCCATCACCCATCCATCCATCCACGTCATCTATCCATCCAATCACCCATCCATCCATCCACGTCATCTATCCATCCATCACCCATCCATCCATCCACGTCATCTATCCATCCATCACCCATCCATCCATCCACGTCATCTATCCATCCATCACCCATCCATCCATCCACGTCATCTATCCATCCATCACCCATCCATCCATCCACGTCATCTATCCATCCAATCACCCATCCATCCATCCACGTCATCTATCCATCCATCACCCATCCATCCATCCACGTCATCTATCCATCCAATCACCCATCCATCCATCCACGTCATCTATCCATCCATCACCCATCCATCCATCCACGTCATCTATCCATCCATCACCCATCCATCCTACCCACGTCATCTATCCATCCAATCACCCATCCATCCATCCACGTCATCTATCCATCCATCACCCATCCATCCATCCACGTCATCTATCCATCCATCACCCATCCATCCATCCACGTCATCTATCCATCCATCACCCATCCATCCATCCACGTCATCTATCCATCCAATCACCCATCCATCCATCCACGTCATCTATCCATCCATCACCCATCCATCCATCCACGTCATCTATCCATCCAATCACCCATCCATCCATCCACGTCATCTATCCATCCATCACCCATCCATCCATCCACGTCATCTATCCATCCATCACCCATCCATCCTACCCACGTCATCTATCCATCCATCACCCATCCATCCATCCACGTCATCTATCCATCCAATCACCCATCCATCCTACCCACGTCATCTATCCATCCATCACCCATCCATCCATCCACGTCATCTATCCATCCAATCACCCATCCATCCATCCACGTCATCTATCCATCCATCACCCATCCATCCATCCACGTCATCTATCCATCCAATCACCCATCCATCCATCCACGTCATCTATCCATCCATCACCCATCCATCCATCCACGTCATCTATCCATCCATCACCCATCCATCCTACCCACGTCATCTATCCATCCATCACCCATCCATCCATCCACGTCATCTATCCATCCAATCACCCATCCATCCTACCCACGTCATCTATCCATCCATCACCCATCCATCCTGCCCACGTCATCTATCCATCCATCACCCATCCATCCATCCACGTCATCTATCCATCCATCACCCATCCATCCATCCACGTCATCTATCCATCCAATCACCCATCCATCCATCCACGTCATCTATCCATCCATCACCCATCCATCCATCCACGTCATCTATCCATCCAATCACCCATCCATCCATCCACGTCATCTATCCATCCAATCACCCATCCATCCATCCACGTCATCTATCCATCCATCACCCATCCATCCATCCACGTCATCTATCCATCCAATCACCCATCCATCCATCCACGTCATCTATCCATCCAATCACCCATCCATCCATCCACGTCATCTATCCATCCATCACCCATCCATCCATCCACGTCATCTATCCATCCATCACCCATCCATCCATCCACGTCATCTATCCATCCAATCACCCATCCATCCATCCACGTCATCTATCCATCCATCACCCATCCATCCATCCACGTCATCTATCCATCCATCACCCATCCATCCATCCACGTCATCTATCCATCCATCACCCATCCATCCATCCACGTCATCTATCCATCCATCACCCATCCATCCATCCACGTCATCTATCCATCCATCACCCATCCATCCATCCACGTCATCTATCCATCCAATCACCCATCCATCCATCCACGTCATCTATCCATCCATCACCCATCCATCCATCCACGTCATCTATCCATCCATCACCCATCCATCCATCCACGTCATCTATCCATCCATCACCCATCCATCCATCCACGTCATCTATCCATCCAATCACCCATCCATCCATCCACGTCATCTATCCATCCATCACCCATCCATCCATCCACGTCATCTATCCATCCATCACCCATCCATCCATCCACGTCATCTATCCATCCATCACCCATCCATCCATCCACGTCATCTATCCATCCATCACCCATCCATCCATCCACGTCATCTATCCATCCAATCACCCATCCATCCATCCACGTCATCTATCCATCCAATCACCCATCCATCCATCCACGTCATCTATCCATCCATCACCCATCCATCCATCCACGTCATCTATCCATCCATCACCCATCCATCCATCCACGTCATCTATCCATCCATCACCCATCCATCCATCCACGTCATCTATCCATCCATCACCCATCCATCCATCCACGTCATCTATCCATCCAATCACCCATCCATCCATCCACGTCATCTATCCATCCAATCACCCATCCATCCATCCACGTCATCTATCCATCCATCACCCATCCATCCATCCACGTCATCTATCCATCCATCACCCATCCATCCATCCACGTCATCTATCCATCCATCACCCATCCATCCATCCACGTCATCTATCCATCCAATCACCCATCCATCCATCCACGTCATCTATCCATCCATCACCCATCCATCCATCCACGTCATCTATCCATCCATCACCCATCCATCCATCCACGTCATCTATCCATCCATCACCCATCCATCCATCCACGTCATCTATCCATCCATCACCCATCCATCCATCCACGTCATCTATCCATCCAATCACCCATCCATCCATCCACGTCATCTATCCATCCAATCACCCATCCATCCATCCACGTCATCTATCCATCCATCACCCATCCATCCATCCACGTCATCTATCCATCCATCACCCATCCATCCATCCACGTCATCTATCCATCCATCACCCATCCATCCATCCACGTCATCTATCCATCCAATCACCCATCCATCCATCCACGTCATCTATCCATCCAATCACCCATCCATCCATCCACGTCATCTATCCATCCATCACCCATCCATCCATCCACGTCATCTATCCATCCATCACCCATCCATCCATCCACGTCATCTATCCATCCATCACCCATCCATCCATCCACGTCATCTATCCATCCAATCACCCATCCATCCATCCACGTCATCTATCCATCCATCACCCATCCATCCATCCACGTCATCTATCCATCCATCACCCATCCATCCATCCACGTCATCTATCCATCCATCACCCATCCATCCATCCACGTCATCTATCCATCCAATCACCCATCCATCCATCCACGTCATCTATCCATCCATCACCCATCCATCCATCCACGTCATCTATCCATCCATCACCCATCCATCCTGCCCACGTCATCTATCCATCCAATCACCCATCCATCCATCCACGTCATCTATCCATCCACGTCATCTATCCATCCATCACCCATCCATCCATCCACGTCATCTATCCATCCATCACCCATCCATCCATCCACGTCATCTATCCATCCAATCACCCATCCATCCATCCACGTCATCTATCCATCCAATCACCCATCCATCCATCCACGTCATCTATCCATCCATCACCCATCCATCCATCCACGTCATCTATCCATCCATCACCCATCCATCCATCCACGTCATCTATCCATCCATCACCCATCCATCCTGCCCACGTCATCTATCCATCCATCACCCATCCATCCATCCACGTCATCTATCCATCCAATCACCCATCCATCCATCCACGTCATCTATCCATCCATCACCCATCCATCCTGCCCACGTCATCTATCCATCCATCACCCATCCATCCTGCCCACGTCATCTATCCATCCATCACCCATCCATCCATCCACGTCATCTATCCATCCAATCACCCATCCATCCTGCCCACGTCATCTATCCATCCATCACCCATCCATCCATCCACGTCATCTATCCATCCAATCACCCATCCATCCATCCACGTCATCTATCCATCCATCACCCATCCATCCATCCACGTCATCTATCCATCCAATCACCCATCCATCCATCCACGTCATCTATCCATCCATCACCCATCCATCCATCCACGTCATCTATCCATCCATCACCCATCCATCCATCCACGTCATCTATCCATCCATCACCCATCCATCCATCCACGTCATCTATCCATCCAATCACCCATCCATCCATCCACGTCATCTATCCATCCATCACCCATCCATCCATCCACGTCATCTATCCATCCAATCACCCATCCATCCATCCACGTCATCTATCCATCCATCACCCATCCATCCATCCACGTCATCTATCCATCCAATCACCCATCCATCCATCCACGTCATCTATCCATCCATCACCCATCCATCCATCCACGTCATCTATCCATCCATCACCCATCCATCCATCCACGTCATCTATCCATCCAATCACCCATCCATCCATCCACGTCATCTATCCATCCATCACCCATCCATCCATCCACGTCATCTATCCATCCATCACCCATCCATCCATCCACGTCATCTATCCATCCAATCACCCATCCATCCATCCACGTCATCTATCCATCCATCACCCATCCATCCATCCACGTCATCTATCCATCCATCACCCATCCATCCATCCACGTCATCTATCCATCCAATCACCCATCCATCCATCCACGTCATCTATCCATCCAATCACCCATCCATCCATCCACGTCATCTATCCATCCATCACCCATCCATCCATCCACGTCATCTATCCATCCAATCACCCATCCATCCATCCACGTCATCTATCCATCCAATCACCCATCCATCCATCCACGTCATCTATCCATCCATCACCCATCCATCCATCCACGTCATCTATCCATCCATCACCCATCCATCCATCCACGTCATCTATCCATCCAATCACCCATCCATCCATCCACGTCATCTATCCATCCAATCACCCATCCATCCATCCACGTCATCTATCCATCCATCACCCATCCATCCATCCACGTCATCTATCCATCCATCACCCATCCATCCATCCACGTCATCTATCCATCCATCACCCATCCATCCATCCACGTCATCTATCCATCCAATCACCCATCCATCCATCCACGTCATCTATCCATCCATCACCCATCCATCCATCCACGTCATCTATCCATCCATCACCCATCCATCCATCCACGTCATCTATCCATCCATCACCCATCCATCCATCCACGTCATCTATCCATCCATCACCCATCCATCCTGCCCACGTCATCTATCCATCCATCACCCATCCATCCATCCACGTCATCTATCCATCCAATCACCCATCCATCCATCCACGTCATCTATCCATCCAATCACCCATCCATCCATCCACGTCATCTATCCATCCATCACCCATCCATCCATCCACGTCATCTATCCATCCATCACCCATCCATCCATCCACGTCATCTATCCATCCAATCACCCATCCATCCATCCACGTCATCTATCCATCCATCACCCATCCATCCATCCACGTCATCTATCCATCCATCACCCATCCATCCATCCACGTCATCTATCCATCCAATCACCCATCCATCCATCCACGTCATCTATCCATCCATCACCCATCCATCCACCCACGTCATCTATCCATCCAATCACCCATCCATCCATCCACGTCATCTATCCATCCAATCACCCATCCATCCATCCACGTCATCTATCCATCCATCACCCATCCATCCTGCCCACGTCATCTATCCATCCATCACCCATCCATCCATCCACGTCATCTATCCATCCAATCACCCATCCATCCATCCACGTCATCTATCCATCCATCACCCATCCATCCATCCACGTCATCTATCCATCCATCACCCATCCATCCATCCACGTCATCTATCCATCCATCACCCATCCATCCATCCACGTCATCTATCCATCCAATCACCCATCCATCCATCCACGTCATCTATCCATCCATCACCCATCCATCCATCCACGTCATCTATCCATCCATCACCCATCCATCCATCCACGTCATCTATCCATCCATCACCCATCCATCCATCCACGTCATCTATCCATCCATCACCCATCCATCCATCCACGTCATCTATCCATCCAATCACCCATCCATCCATCCACGTCATCTATCCATCCATCACCCATCCATCCATCCACGTCATCTATCCATCCATCACCCATCCATCCATCCACGTCATCTATCCATCCATCACCCATCCATCCATCCACGTCATCTATCCATCCAATCACCCATCCATCCATCCACGTCATCTATCCATCCAATCACCCATCCATCCATCCACGTCATCTATCCATCCAATCACCCATCCATCCATCCACGTCATCTATCCATCCAATCACCCATCCATCCATCCACGTCATCTATCCATCCATCACCCATCCATCCTGCCCACGTCATCTATCCATCCATCACCCATCCATCCATCCACGTCATCTATCCATCCAATCACCCATCCATCCATCCACGTCATCTATCCATCCAATCACCCATCCATCCATCCACGTCATCTATCCATCCATCACCCATCCATCCATCCACGTCATCTATCCATCCATCACCCATCCATCCATCCACGTCATC
>OX030967.1:4308589-4363589 GCA_943735955.1 Piscicola geometra | reverse complement strand
CATTCATTCATTCATTCCTTCCTTCATTCATTCCTTCATTCATTCATTCATTCCTTCATTCATTCCTTCATTCATTCCTTCATTCATTCCTTCATTCATTCATTCTGCCGATCATTTTGAAATTCAACAAAAGGCATCATACGTTACACCATGAAAGCGTTCACCACCACCCTCATTATCACCCCGCACCATCACCACAACCACACCATCATCATCAACACCACAATCACACCATCATCATCAACACCACAGCCACCACAACCACCACCCTCATCATCAACACCACAGCCACCACAACCACACCATCATCATCAACACCACAATCACACCATCATCATCAACACCACAGCCACCACAACCACACCATCATCATCAACACCACAATCACACCATCATCATCAACACCACAGCCACCACAACCACCACCCTCATCATCAACACCACAGCCACCACAACCACCACAACCACACCATCATCATCAACACCACAACTACACCATCATCATCAACACCACAACCACCACAACCACCACCCTCATTATCACCCCGCACCATCACCACAACCACACCATCATCATCAACACCACAACTACACCATCATCATCAACACCACAACCACACCATCATCATCAACACCACAACCACACCATCATTATCACCCCGCACCATCACCACAACCACCACAACCACACCATCATCATCAACACCACAGCCACCACAACCACACCATCATCATCAACACCACAATCACACCATCATCATCAACACCACAGCCACCACAACCACACCACCATCATCAACACCACAACCACACCATCATCATCAACACCACAGCCACCACAACCACACCATCATCATCAACACCACAATCACACCATCATCATCAACACCACAACCACACCATCATCATCAACACCACAGCCACCACAACCACACCATCATCATCAACACCACAACCACGCCATCATCATCAACACCACAATCACACCATCATCATCAACACCACAGCCACCACAACCACACCATCATCATCAACACCACAACCACACCATCATCATCAACACCACAATCACACCATCATCATCAACACCACAGCCACCACAACCACACCATCATCATCAACACCACAACCACACCATCATCATCAACACCACAGCGACTCCAGTGAGTATTCTGATTGGTCACCGGACGGCAAGACCCTCAAGCCACCCAGCCGTCAGGCGAGCCGCAAGAGACGGACCATTTCGAAGAGTAAGTGGAGCAAGTTCATGTCCCACTCTCGGAAGAAGGTGGAGGAGGAGGAGGAGGAGGAGGAGGAAGATGAGGAGGTTGATGTTGAGAATGATGAAGAGGATGAGGAGGTGGTAGATGAGGAGGAAGAGGAGGAGGAGGAGGAGGGGAGTGGGACTAGGAGGGTGACGAGGCGGAGGGGAGGCAATGTGGATGGAGGTTTGGAGAAGTTGAACAAGAAGAAAAAGAAGAAAACCCTGGTTTTCAAGAGCAGTGACGAAGACGAACAACCCAGCACCTCAACTCAACAACAACCACAACAACCTCCTCCAAAAACATCGCAACAACCACCACTACCACAACAAGCACACTACCACAAAGCCTCTCCGCACCTCCACCACCACCACCACTCGTTGGCAAATCCCGTGAAAGAGGTACCCGCCGAATTCAGGCCCCCCGAGTGGCTGACCACCTCAATGCCCTCCAAGACGCCCTACTTTCCCCAAATGGGCGACGAAGTGTTCTACTTCCGGCAGGGTCACCACAAGTACCTGCAGGCGGTGCAGGCCAGCAAGCCCTACAAGCCAGACCACACCCTGCCCCCCTATGACAAGATGCCCACTCTCAGGGTGCGTGGCTCTGTCGCCGTGGGTGTTTTTCGTGGTCGTTTTTTGGACTGATTGGGAATTTAAAGGGTGATGTTTAGTCGTTAGAGCAAGAACAATAAACACCAAGAATATATAACTACCAACAACAATATATAACTACCAACAACAGCATAAAACAACAATGTTTAACTACCAACACGCACAACAACTACCAACTACACACAAACCGCCACGCTCGACCACACACCACATACAAACCCCAACTACCTAAAACAACAACCAACAAACATAAAGCACTACGCCACAACAACAACAACCACTACTACCTACCACAACAACAACAACCACTACTACCTACCACAACAACCACTACTACCTACCACAACAACCACTACTACCTACCACAACAACAACAACCACTACTACCTACCACAACAACAACAACCACTACTACCTACCACAACAACAACAACCACTACTACCTACCACAACAACAACAACCACTACTACCTACCACAACAACAACAACCACTACTACCTACCACAACAACAACAACCACTACTACCTACCACAACAACAACAACCACTACTACCTACCACAACAACAACAACCACTACTACCTACCACAACAACAACAACCACTACTACCTACCACAACAAAAACAACAACCACTACTACCTACCACAACAACAACAACCACTACTATCTACCACAACAAAAACAACAACCACTACTACCTACCACAACAAAAACAACAACCACTACTACCTACCACAACAACAACAACCACTACTACCTACCACAACAACAACAACCACTACTACCTACCACAACAACAACAACCACTACTACCTACCGCAACAACAACAACAGGAGCAGGAACTGATGAAGGTGGTGGGTATAAAGTATGAGATACGGCCTCCCAGGCTGGTGTGTCTGAAGCTGGCGTCCATCGACCCTGAGAGCGGCAAGATGCTTGGAGGCTCCTTCACCATCAAGTGCGTGCTTTTAAAATAGAACGTGATAAAGATTCGAGGGTGGAAGGTGGAAAGGTTGATGGATGGAGTTGGAAAGGTTGATGGATGGAGTTAAAAAGGGTGGATGAATGATGTGGGATGGCGATAGGGGGGTAATAGCTAAGATGGGGGTGTGTGGTGTGATGAGAGGGAGTACTAGATGGATCGTACAACCAACCACGGATCGTACAACCAACCACAGATACCACGACATGGTGGGTGTGATAGACTTTGTGGTGCTCAGACATGCGTACAACGTTGCCATGGAGAGGAACTGGCAAGCTGGTGTGTGTGTGTGTTCGTGTGTGTTCGTGTGTGTGTGTGTTTGTGTATGATGTGTGTTACAATACTTGCACAAACACATAAACACATACACACATAAACACATACACACATAAACACACACACACATAAACACATAAACACACACACACAGGCGACAAGTTCCGCTGCCTGATAGACAACAGTTGGTGGCATGGGGAGCTGTTGGAGCAACGGCCACTCGAGGATCTTTATCCAGACTCGATGTTCCAGTGCCTGTGCGTCAGGTGCTGTGGTTGTTGTTGCTGTTGTTGTTGTTTACATTTGTAGGGTGTTGTTGTTGGTGGTTTTGTTGATGTAGTTGTTATTTATTTATATATTTGGAATGTTTAAAAAAAATTCTTGTTTTTAAAGAATATTCGTTGTTGTTGTATTTAGTTGAAGAATTATGCGAATCATCATCATCAACATCATCATCATCATCAAAATCATCATCAACATCATCATCATCATCATCATCATCATCATCATCATCATCATCATCATCATCCTCATCATCATCATCAACATCATCATCATCACCATCAGATGGGACAACGGAGAAGAGGAAAGATTGAGCCCATGGGATCTGGAGCCTATTGATCCTAATAGTGAGGATGATGATGATGATGATGATGATGAAAATGATTATGATGATGAAAATGATTATGATGATATGAAAATGATTATGATGATAATGATGCTAGTGAGGATTGTGATGAAGACGATAGTTTGAGGTTCTTTTTTAAATTTGATTTTTTAGGCCCACACATTTTGTTTATAAACAAACCGCCTACACACTCACACACACACACACACACACACACACACACACACACACACACACACAAACCCACACAAACACCCACACACACACACACACACACACACACACACACACAAACACCCACACACACACACACACCCACACACACACACAAACACACACACACCCACACACACACAAACACACACAGGACTACCCGAGGGGGAGGCGAGTAGTATAGAGGCAACCATGGAGGAGGTCGCGGAGGCGGGCAGGCAGGGATACGTACACAAACAACAAGAGTGGCCCTCCCAAAACCCCGACATCGACTGTGACCGCATCGCACAGGCTATCGAGGTTGTGCTGATGATGATGGTGGTGGTGCTGATGGTGATGATGATGGTGCTGATGATGGTGGTGATGGTGATGATGCTGATGATGGTGATAGTGCTGATGATGATGATGGTGATGGTGCTGATGATGATGATGATGATTCAACGACGACGACAGGGAGTCATGGGACTGAGCATAGCTGAACCTTTCCTCGTGCCTGTCGACCTTAACGCTTTCCCGCTCTACGCCTTGGTGCGTGTGTGTGTGGGTGTGTGTGTGTGTGTGTGTGTGTGTGTTTGTGTGTGTGCTTTTGTGCGTGTGTGTGTGCTTTTGTGCGTGTGTGTGTGTGTTTGTGTGTGTGTGTGTGTGCGTGTGTGCTTTTGTGCGTGTGTGTGTGTGTGTGTGTGCGTGTGTGTGTGTGTGTGTGTTTGTGTGCGTGTGTGCTTTTGTGCGTGTGTGTGTGTGTGTGTGTGCGTGTGTGTGTGTGTGTGTTTGTGTGTGTGTTTGTGTGTGCGTGTGTTTGTGTGTGCGTGTGTTTGTGTATGTGTGTGTGTGTGTTTGTGTGTGGCTATGTGTTGTGTGTATACTAAAACACACACACACACACAAATATGCAGGTGATCGAGTACCCAGTAGACTTGTCGCTCATCAAAGAACGCCTCATCAACCGCTTCTACAGGCGAGTCCCATCATCATCATCATCATCATCATCATCCTCATCATCATTATCGTCTTTTTCATTCTACAGCACTCATCTTTGTTTTCATGAGATGAAAACATATAGATAATGATGATTTAAACAATAATAATAATAATTTGTACTCTTTATTAATTTTATTATTATTATGTAATATGATACACACTAATAATTTTATATTAATGCCTAGACGCACTGGCGACCATCACCGCAAGCCACACCATCACAAGCACCACAACCACACCGAACGACAGACGCCTAGCCGCGGTGCAATACGACCTCCGACACGTCGAGAGGAACGCAAGGGCCTTCAACGAGCCAAACTCGCAAATCGTGCGTGACGCCAAGCTGGTGACTGACCTGTGCCTCGAAGTGACCAGGTAGAACTTCTTATACTAATTGACTCACTTCGTCTATCTATAGACGTTTTCAATGATTGTTTGTCACTTCTTCTATATAGACGTGTTCAATGGTTGTTTGTCTCTTCTTCTATATAGACGTTTTCAATGATTGTTTGTCACTTCGCTTATATAGACGTTTTCAATGGTTGTTTGTCACTTCTTCTATATAGACGTTTTCAATGATTGTTTGTCACTTCTTCTATATAGACGTTTTCAATGGTTGTTTGTCACTTCTTCTATATAGACGTTTTCAATGATTGTTTGTCACTTCGCTTATATAGACGTTTTCAATGATTGTTTGTCACTTCTTCTATATAGACGTTTTCAATGGTTGTTTGTCACTTCTTCTATATAGACGTGTTCAATGGTTGTTTGTCACTTCTTCTATATAGACGTTTTCAATGGTTGTTTGTCACTTCTTCTATATAGACGTTTTCAATGGTTGTTTGTCACTTCTTCTATATAGACGTTTTCAATGATTGTTTGTCACTTCTTCTATATAGACAGGTTCAATGGTTGTTTGTCACTTCTTCTATATAGACGTTTTCAATGGTTGTTTGTCACTTCTTCTATATAGACGTTTTCAATGATTGTTTGTCTCTTCTTCTATATAGACGTTTTCAATGGTTGTTTGGCACTTCGCCTATATAGTCGTTTTCAATGGTTGTTTGTTTGTTGTTTCAACATACGTCGGGTTTCAACTTGCGTCGGTTTTCAGTTTGCGTTGCGTTTAAACTTGGCTGTTTTCATTTGCATATTGAAAAAAAAGTTCAACTCTTCTGGTTCCTAACTTTCTCTTTCTTGCTCTTCAATATCTCTCCCCTCTCTTGTATCAACTTTCTCTACTCCATCCTTCCAGCACTCACCCTCCACTTCACCCACACACTCACTCCATCCCTCCATCCCACACTACTCCATTTCTTCTTCCCACACCACTCCATCCTTCCATCCTACACCACTCCATCTCTTCCTCCTCCCACACCACTCCATTCCACACCACTCCATTTCTCCCTCCCACACCACTCCATCCGTCCATCCCTCTCACACCACTCCATCCCTCCACACCACACCACTCCTCCCCTCCATCCTTCTCACACCACTCCACACCACACCATCCATCCCTCCCTCCCACACCACAGTGACTCAATGTGTTACGACATCATGCCGATCTACAACCGCTTGAACCAGAAAGGGAGGAGAGATAGGGGGGAGAGGAGAGGAGAAAGGGGAGGAGGAGGAGAAGAGGAGGGGAGGGGGTATTCCTCAAAAAGGGTGTCAAATGGAAAGAGTAGGAGGGGGAGGAGGGCTGCCAAGGTGGGAAGTGAGGAAGAAGAGGAAGAGGTGGATGATGATGATGATGATAGTGGTGGTGGGTCGAAACAGACGAAAATGTCAGAAACTCGGCTTAGAAGACGGGTGAGTGCTAGTTCCTTGCACTGTTGCTATCACATGAAGTATGCCAATGACCGACCAAGAGGCCTCCTAGTCCGAATAGCCAGTCCCAAACTACTACACCAACCACTCGACCACCGTGCCAAAAACACCACAGCGTCCACACAAAGACTTCAACTACACCACCAGCCCCACAACAAACCAACCACAGAAGACCACTATACCAAATCACACCACTTCATTCCACCACCACACACACACATAACACACACACACACACACACACACACACACACACACACACACACACACGTACACACGTACACACACACGTACACACACACACACACACACACACATACACACACACACACACACGCACACACACGTACACACGCACACACACGTACACACACACATACACACACACACACACGTACACACACGCGTACAGACGAGGAACATGAAGATAGCAGAGAGGTTACGGCAGCGACAGAAGAAGCTGTGGCGCAAGTCGCAGGAGGGTGGCAAGAACTGGAAACACTGCTGCCTCAAGGTGCCCTCACTTCCTTCTCGTTCTCTCTCTTTCTCTCTCTCTCTCTCTCTATCTCTCTTTCTCTCTTTCTCTATCTCTCTTTCTCTCTCTTTCTCTCTCTCTCTCTCTCTCTCTCTCTCTCTCTTTCTTTTAGTCTTACTCTTTTTTCCTCTATCTTCATCCTTTATTTATTTCTTTCACTTTTTACAATTGCTTCTCCTTCTATTCTATTTTCTTTCTTTCAGTCTTTTTCATTTCTTCTCCTTCCTCCATTCTTTTTTATTTCTTTTGTCTTTTTCATTTTTTCTCCTCCCTCCATTCTTTTTCATTCTCTTCCATCTTTGAATCTTTTTCTATTCATCAGAATCAATATCATCATCCTCATCATCCTCATCACTATCATTATCATCGTCATCATCATCATCATAAACATCATCATCATCATCATGAACTTCATCATCATCACTATCACTATCATCACTAACAGCTGCTGGATGCAATGGTTCGAAATCCTGACTCGATTCCCTTCCAACACCCTGTCGACCTCGCAGACTTTCCTGTGAGCATGTTGTTACATCATCACTATCATCATCATCATCACCATCATCATCATCATCATCATCATCACCCACTATCAGCGTCCTTCATGCATCCATTCTAAAACCTCGCTTATTCACCATACCATACCACCACACAAACCATACCACCACACAAACCATACCACCACACAAACCATACCACCACACAAACTCAACACCCACACCACCACACAAACCACACCACCACACAAACCCACACCACTACACCAACCAGCCACACCACAAATCTAACTAATCTAACTCATTCCCCCACACGACCACCACACCCCCAACCCCTCGCTCACTCAAACAAACCACCCCACCATGCAAACCAAACACCCCCACACTACCACCCAAACCCCGACCACAGGACTACCTACACATAGTCGGCTCGTGCATCGACCTATCTACCATCCGCTCAAACCTCGAGTGTGACCGGTACGCAGACGTGGGCGCCTTCATCAGGCACTGCCGACAAGTGTTCGCCAACTCTCGCTTGTATAACACCAACAAGCGCTCCAGGGTACGTGGTCGCGTTAAGGGGGGGGGGGGGGTGTTGAAGAGGTGGTGGTCAAATTTTTTCGTTTTTCGGCTTGACCAATAACGAAAGGTCCTAGGTTCGAGTGCAACCTATGCCCTAGTAACCCAAAGGCGCAAATGAAAATATGCAGCCTAAGTGGCCTGGAAGCTCGTTCGGGTTATACGCCACTATAATAATGCTCGTCATTATTATTGTTATTATCCCAATCATCATCACCATCACCACCATCATCATCACTGCCACCATCATCACCGCCACCATCACCATCATCATCATCACCATCATCACCGCCACCATCACCATCATCATCATCACCATCATCATCATCATCATCACCAACTGCCAGATCTACATAATGACTCTGCGTCTCTCGCACTTCTTTGAGGAACAGTTGAAGTTCCTCCTCAAGGCCATCAAGGCAGAACCCCCCTCCAAGGTCAACGCCCATCTCAAGTCCTACTCCAGGTGTGTGTGTGTGTGTGTGTGTGTGTGTGTGTGTGTGTGTGTGTGTGTGTGTGTGTGTGTGTGTGTGTGTGTGTGTGTGTGTGTGTGTGTGTGTGTTTGCCTGTGTGTGTGTGTGTGTGTGTGTGTGTGTGTGTGTGTGTGTGTGTGTGTGTGTGTGTGTGTGTGTGTGTGTGTGTGTGTGTGTGTGTGTGTGTGTGTTTGCCTGTGTGTGTGTGTGTGTGTGTGTGTGTGTGTTTGCTTGTGTGTGTGTGTGTGTGTGTTTGCTTGTGTGTGTGTGTGTTTGCCTGTGTGTGTGTGTTTGTTTGTGTGTGTGTGTTTGTGTGTGTGTGTGTGTGTGTGTGTGTGTGTGTGTGTGTGTGTGTGTGTGTGTGTGTGTGTGTGTGTGTGTGTGTGTGTGTATGTTTTCCTGTGTGTGTTTTTGTGTGTCTGTGTGTGTGTGTGTGTGTGTTTGTCTGTTTGTAAGTGTGTGTGTGTGTGTTTGTCTGTTTGTAAGTGTGTGTGTGTGTTTGTCTGTGTGTGTGTGTGTGTGTGTGTGTGTGTGTGTGTGTTTGCTTGTGTGTGTGTGTGTGTTTGCCTGTGTGTGTGTGTGTGTTTGTTTGTGTGTGTGTGTTGTGTGTGTGTGTGTGTGTGTGTGTGTGTGTGTGTGTGTGTGTGTGTGTGTGTGTGTGTGTGTGTGTGTGTATGTTTTCCTGTGTGTGTGTTTGTGTGTCTGTGTGTGTGTGTGTGTGTGTGTGTGTTTGTCTGTTTGTAAGTGTGTGTGTGTGTGTGTGTGTGTGTGTGTGTGTGTGTGTGTGTGTGTGTGTGTGTGTGTGTGTGTGTGTGTGTGTGTGTGTGTGTGTGTGTGTGTGTGTGTGTGTGTTTATGTGTGTCTTTGTGTGTGTGTGTGTGTGTTTGCTTGTGTGTGTGTGTGTGTGTGTTTGCCTGTGTGTGTGTGTGTGTGTTTGTTTGTGTGTGTGTGTGTGTGTGTGTGTGTGTGTGTGTGTGTGTGTGTGTGTGTGTGTATGTTTTCCTGTGTGTGTGTTTGTGTGTCTGTGTGTGTGTGTGTGTGTGTGTGTTTGTCTGTTTGTAAGTGTGTGTGTGTGTTTGTCTGTTTGTAAGTGTGTGTGTGTGTGTTTGTCTGTGTGTGTGTGTGTTTTTGTGTGTCTTTGTGTGTGTGTGTGTTTTTGTGTGTCTTTGTGTGTGTGTGTGTGTGTTTGCTTGTGTGTGTGTGTGTGTTTGCCTGTGTGTGTGTTTGTTTGTGTGTGTGTGTTTGTGTGTGTGTGTGTGTGTGTGTGTGTGTATGTTTTCCTGTGTGTGTGTTTGTGTGTCTGTGTGTGTGTTTGTCTGTTTGTAAGTGTGTGTATGTGTTTGTCTGTTTGTCTGTTTGTAAGTGTGTGTGTGTGTGTGTGTTTGCCTGTGTGTGTGTGTGTGTGTGTGTTTTTTTGTGTGTCTTTGTGTGTGTGTGTGTGTGTGTGTGTGTGTGTGTGTGTGTGTGTGTGTGTGTGTGTGTGTGTGTGTGTGTGTGTGTGTGTGTGTGTGTGTGTGTGTGTGTGTGTGTGTGTGTGTGTGTGTGTGTGTGTGTGTGTGTGTGTGTGTGTGTGTGTGTGTTGATGCTTTGATGTTTTAATCACACTGCAGCTCCAGAAATGAGCAAAAAAAGAATGAGAAACAGTCTGGAAATGCCCAAGAGCCTCCAGGTGCTGTAGTATCATCATCATCAACCTCATCTCCTCTTCCTCATCATTAATCATTATCATCATCATAACCGTAATAATCATCTTCATAATCATCATCACCATAATCGCCTTACACACTTTCTTGCAGCTAAAAAGAGAAGAGTCATAATAGATGATGATGATGATGATGATGAGGAGGAGGAAGAGGAGGAGGAAGGAAAAGGAGGAGGAGGAGGAGGAGGAGGAGGAGGAATTAATGACGACAGACAACAAAAAGTGAACGGCCTCATCAGAGTTGAGAGGAACAATGTTGCCAAGCAGCGCAACAATGCTGCTGCTGCTAGTAGTAGTCGCAGTGTTGCTGTTGCTCCTAGTAGTAGTCGTAGTTGTGGTGGTGGTGATAGTAGTAGTGTTATGGGAAGGAACAAGAATCAGTATCAGGGTGGTGGTTACTATGACGATGATGATGAAGATGATGACTTGGGTGATGTTGATTATGAAAACGATGATGATGATGATGATGACGATTATGTGGGCAGAACGAGGAAGAAGAAAACGAAGAGTAGGAAGAGTAATAAAAGAAAATTCTCAATGCGTTATGATGATGATGATGATGATAATGATGACGATGATGATGACGAGGAAGGTGATGATGATGATGACGACGAAGATGATGATGATGATGAAGAAGATGGTTCATCAGAAGGTGATATTAAACACTACAAAGGCAAGAGTAGTAGTGGCAGGAGGAAGAGGAGGAGGAAGGAGAGAAGGCACCGGGACAAAGGCAAGAAATCAAAAGGACAAAGTTAGTCAGACATCTTTTATTAGGGATGTACTGAATATTTTCTTTATTCATTTTCTCTATTTATGTGTGCCGAATAATGCACTCTCAAGTATTCGCATTTGATCGAATAATTGTGCTCAAACCAAATACGAATATTGCTGCGCTTGTTAGATCGGGGTTTAGGGTAAATTGCAAAAAGTAGATAAATTATTTAAGTTTATTTTACCGCTTTATTCTTTCATTGCCTCGTTCATTCTCTTCAGAATTAAGCAAGAACGAGATTAAACGCCAACAACAACGCCAACAACGACGACAACAACAACAACATACAAACTCACCGCAACAACCACCACCGCAACAGCCACCACGGCATCTACGCCACACCAGACACCACCCGCACCACCACTTCGACCGCTACCACACACGCTGCGCCACCGGCTCGCTGGTCAGAAGGCACTATGATCAGGAAGGACAACAACTGGATGCCAGCTTCAACAACAACAACGACAATGACAATGATGACGGGAATGATGATGATGTTGAAAATAGAAACAACAACAACGACAACAAACGCACCAGGAAGCAACTAACAGCTTCAACCAATCGTTCCTCACTCCTAATCAGCATCAAGCGTTCTGATCTACCCAACAACAACAACAACAACAAAATTAACAACAACAATAACAACAACCTCGGTAATGATAGTAGTACCAGTGGTGCTAGTAGTA
This sequence comes from Piscicola geometra, assembly GCA_943735955.1. Taxonomy (NCBI): domain Eukaryota; kingdom Metazoa; phylum Annelida; class Clitellata; order Hirudinida; family Piscicolidae; genus Piscicola; species Piscicola geometra. Next base: position 4,351,555 of record OX030967.1, on the reverse strand, counting down.
GTGCTGGTAGCGACAGTGGTGGTGGTGGTGGTGGTAATGATGGCAAAGGCCACAATGGCCATCATAGCTCAGCTGACGACACAGACGAACTGACCAGCAACAACAGCAGCAACAACAACAAAAATGACAAAAGCAACATCATCAACAACAGCAACAATAAAAATAAAATTAACAACAACAACAATAACAATGATCGCAGAGTTCATTTAGCTGTCAGTACAGACTTCCTGGCAGAGGAAGATGAAGACGATGGTGGCAAAGATGATGGTAATGATGATGATGATGATCGTGGTGATGATGATGATAACTACACTGGCTCTGACACTGAGACCTACTCTAATAGGTCAGGTCAATCTTCATTTAAACACGCCATTAGCAACAAAAACAACAATAACAACAGCAGCAACCACAGCAACAACCACAACAACAATAGCAGAAGCAGCGTAAGCAACAGCTGTTTGAACCGAACCAGACGACAGGACTCCAACAGCAGAAGGTGCTGTGGTGTTGTCGTTACTTTTTTTTTATTTCTGTTGTTCTTGTTTTTGCTGTTTTATTTTTTTTGTTTCTCAGTTGTTACACAATTCCCATGGCAACAATTAACTGCATCATTTTACTCCTTCCACCTAAATCTTTAACTGAATCTCAACTACCCACCACCTACAACTACCCACCACCTACAACTACCCACCACCTACAACTACCCACCACCTGCAACTACCCACCACCTACAACTACCCACCACCTACAACTACCCACCACCTACAACTACCCACCACCTGCAACTACCCACCACCTACAACTACCCACCACCTACAACTACCCACCACCTACAACTACCCACCACCTACAACTACCCACCACCTGCAACTACCCACCACCTACAACTACCCACCACCTACAACTACGCACCACAGAAAGGGGGAGGAGAACAGAGGGAGGGACAGGCGGAGTGACGAAGGCGGAGTTTCAGGCAGACAAAGGGACGAAGGCAACAGGGCAGCTGGTAGGAAGTCGAACGAGAAGAACAGGGCGACAGGCGGTGGTGGTGGCAGACAGGGCCTGAGGAACACTCGCAACCAGGGTCGCAGGACTGTGGTGTATGCCGATGAAGACGATGACGATGAAGTCCCTCCCAGAGCTTCCTTCAGCAGTCGAGGAAGGCTCCAGAAGCCCTCTGCACGTCTGCTCCTCTGACCTCTCTCCTCTGACCTCTCTCTTCTGACCTCTTGACCTCTTCCGTTTGTCTAACTGACTTTTTCTTGACCTCTCGCCTGCTCAACTGACCTTATATATTTATATAATCTCTCTGTGACCTCCTTTCTCTCTTCTCTCGTGACCTCATTTAAGTCTTCATTTCCGCCCTTCAAACACCTTCAGGAATACTTTTCAAGTTTAATGTTTAATTTAGTGTGTTTGCATATCTTTGTGTGCGTGTGTGTGCGTGTTTGTGCGTGTAGGTGTGCTGTATATTTAAATGTACTTGTTTTTACAAACTTTTCAATGAAAGCATAGCACCATCTTCGATGCTGGCATCTTGCCAGATTTGTACGATGAGTTTTCACGCTCACGACCTTAATAAACTCCAATGAAATGGCTTTAATGGGGCGCTAGGTGCGGGAAAGACCTTTCCATGAGGCATCAACTAGGTATCATTATCGACGAAGTGTTAAAACGGGGCCAAACATTTCTGAAGTGGCAAACAACCAGGAATTAGAAGACCTTGAGACGACATGGGCGCTGAAAGCCTAGTTTTTGAAAATAGTTTTGGAAATGTAGTGATGACAGGCCAAGTTGATGAAACTGTCAATCAAGTTTTGTTTCCAGACGATGACAGGTTCCATCTTAATTTTCAGTGTTTGATCACTTTATATCAAAGCAGAAACTACTCTTTCGCAAGCGCCAGTCATCAATAGTTTTTCATTTCGTGTGTCCCCTTCACGCAGACGTGCCTTGCAGTCTATTAGATAATCCCGCGTGAAAAGGACAGTACCGTTTCAATGGCATGACCAAACAAATGAATATTTGCCATAGAAATAAGAAATAACTATAAGTTATAGTGCTTACGAGGAGCGGCAATCTGCTGTAAATCTTGGGGGGGGGGGGGTCATAGACGGCGATCTGGGGTCCAAACCCTTGAAGTGGACCCATTCACTACCAAAAAGTGGGAGGGTCAAGACCCCCCAGGATCGCCGACCATGGTGCTTTCCCTAAGAACCCAAAGAAACGAACATGATAATATGAACATACGAAAAGAATCTACGTCGACCTGCTAAAAGCTATGAGGAAATGGCGCAGAACAAAATCACTCGTTAGATGTTTGTGAGTCGGAGGCTTGTGGATCTGGTCTCGAATGAAACTTAAAATTTTTTTAATGAAAAGAGTCAGAGTTTAAATCGAATCATTTAATGTTTTTTACCAATTACTCATTATCGAAAATATTTTTCTGGGATTTATTCATAAATAATAAAAAATCGCACGGCCTTGAAACTTGTCTGTTTCAAATTTAAAATTTTATTCTCTGATGTTGAGAAATCAGTCAGCAGACGAATCTCTCTTCAAATAAGTATCTTATGTCATAATTCCGAGTTTCGTCCCAAAAAAAGTCTTTATATAAGCAAAAGTGCAGTCCTACTTAATGACTTCTTAAAAAGGGCCCAGGGTCGTGATGCAAACGTGGGGTGAGGTGGCAGTGCATTATTATCGACAGCTTCAGAGTCAATATATGGCCATATACATTAGTACATCTTATGCAATTTTTAATTGATTAAGTGAACTGCAGTGACTAGTAATTGTACGTTAATAGCTGAGTTAATAGTCCTATTTGATTGTTTTTATAATTAATTGGTACTGTTATTACTTTGTACATTATTTCAATTATAATGATATTTATTATACTTGGAAACAAGTTCGGCAGTAGGTCTTTAATAAGAGCATTGCCTCACAGGAAATCTAGTGCAAAATATGAAGGGAGGGATAGTGGAGTGAAATGCATATTCGGAATAACACCCATATAATTATAATGTACTGCATTACTAATTAATATAGCAAAGGTATCCTTTTACAGCTCCTCTTTACTACTTTTATGTTATTTAACATCAATAATAATATTTTATGTTTTGTTGGGGTTGTTTCTGGAAATATGGGGAGAATAAATTAATTAATTAAAGCTATTTATAGTTTGTTATGAGTAACCGTACTGAGTAATACTAATTGTTTACCGAGTTTAATGTTGACGACATAGAGCGATTCTATAAATAGCATCGAATAAATGGCCTCTTTAAAAACAAACAAAAAAATCCATTAAAAAGCACGCAAAAATGAGAACTTAATTAAATATTCAAAAAGGTAAAAAGAAGCGTGCAATTTAAAATGAGTTATTCATATTTCATTTAAGAGTTTACATTTTAAGATTTTTTTCATTTTAGGAAACTTTTATTGTCATACATCTTTTTTGAAAAGTGTTTGAGCCAGTATTTTTATATAAAAATTATTTAAAAAAACACTCAAATATCATTTATGTAATTTTATTGAATTAATAATTAATGCAGAAATAAAATTCATGAATAAAATAGGTTTTTAAACTACAATAATTTTTAAAGAACTATTTAAAGTGATTAAATTAAATTGATATTTAGTTAAAAATAAATAGAAATTCATTTGTCAGTATAAATAGAAAGCACATCCTATTGGTTCTAAAAAAAGAACTAAAGCAGGGCAATTATAATAGAAGTTCGTATTTAAACATCGAGCCCTACTCTTCATAGGGTTTGCTATCAATTTCTCTAAAATTGCATCTAAAAACTTGAAAGTTTAAAGTTTTAGGCTTTTAATTTTTCTCAAGAGTGAGTTTAATTTTTTGATAAAGTTTCATAAAGATCTTGCATACTATATTTAATAAATGATCGGCTTACCGGCCTTTGTCAGCTGATTTGCCTGTAGCTGTGACCGGTTTTTTCTATTTTATTCATTATTCTCTTTATTTAAAAAAATAATTGTCTATTTTATGCATAAAGCAACTTCATTTACGCATAAATATTTTTTGATTTTGTTACATTTGGCCTGCGATTATAACCTTCATTTTCTTTGTTTAAGTTTTCGCCTATTTTTTAATCCTAGAAGCTTTTCACAAAAAAATCTGTTACTTATAAAAATATATCAATATCTAAAATTATGAAAAAAATATAATAAAAAAAATTCATAAAAAGATTGTTCTAGAAAAGGCAAAGCGCCAATAAGTGCGATCTCAAGTAGTATGTCGTCTGCGAGGGAACGACTGCTCCAAATTGGTACTCGAGAAAGAATAATCGTGATCGATTCGTCACTTGAAACGATAATATTGTCAAATGTAGCTGGACTTTTAATTAAGTGCTCTCAAGTGGCGTCTGTGCAATTGACCTCAAATGCTTCTCAGTAAACATGAATGTTATAAATAAAAACAACTTGATTGATTTTTATTCTAGGGCAAGAGCCGCTGATTAATATAGAAACTAGATTACTCAATGATTGATCTATGCATCTAGTTTTTTTCTAGAACTAGATCAGTTTTCACAAAAAATGGCTCATCAACATTCAAATTAAATGACTAATTAATGCAAAGAATGGTCATTATATTCATTATTTTAATGGATAACTTAATGATAAGATATGATGGGAGGAATAATGATGATGTAATATTTCAGAAAGTTGAGTTTGCATTAATTCATGCAAACTTTTGTGTGTGTGTGTTTTTGTTTGTGTGTTTGTTTGTGTGTGTGTGTGTTTGTGTGTAGTACAAATATTGTGTATGTGTGTGTGTTTGTGGCTATTTGTTTAAATCTGAGTAAAATAACAGACTCTTAATTATAATTATAATTATAGAAAGATGGGGTGTTATTTTGGACAAAAATAATTAATTAGTGCTAAGTGGACACATTGAAATATTAAAATTGATGATTAGCATTCTCCTACCACTAGACTATACTTAGATTACTGTTTCTACTACTACCACCACCACCACCACTACTACCACCAACACCACCACTACCAACATCACCACTACAGCCACCATTACCACCACCACCACTACTACTACTACATCTACTACTAATACTACTACTACTACTATTACTACTATTACTACTATTACTACTACTACTACTACTACTACTACTACTACTACTACTACTACTACTACTACTACTACTACTACTACTACTACTACTACTACTACTACTACTACTTCTACTACTACTACTACTACTACTACTACTACTACTACTACTTCTACTACTACTACTACTACTACTACTACTACTACTACTACTACTACTACTACTACTACTACTACTACTACTACTATTACTACTACTACTACTACTTAAACTAATTTTAAACAATTCAAGAAATGGGAAAATCGGAAATTGTAAAAAAATTATTTAAAAATCTTCAAAGAGTTAAAAAATGTTAAACTAAAAAATGCAGAAATTATATATTTAAAACGTGTTCATTTCAATATTTAATTAACTTAATATTTCAATCCACAACATTTTTATTGGAAAAATTGAGATTTTCACGGCATTTTGCTTCAAAATGATTTTTTAATTCAAGCAAAACAATAAAAAAAATGTAACGTTAGTAAATTATAATTGAAAAATTCATATTATATTTTGTTCAAACGGGCATATACAATTTGAATAAAATATTACACGCTTAAAAATTGTGAACTTATTGAATCTTTCAGGGCACCCGGGTAATACCCTGTTTCTTGGCTTTTGGACCGTCTGTGTTGCCGTCTGTGTTCTTTTCACTTTTAATATAAATATTCAGCCAGATAGGTGTGGATTTAAAGCACCAAAAAAACCACCGTTTTCACAAGCTCTTTTCATCATTTCATCTAAAATGTTATCCACCATTCCACCCTTAAACCACCACTCCACTCCTAAACCACCACTTCATTTAATCTTCCATCAAACATTTAATCCACCACTCCATTCTTAAAATACCCTTTAACCATCCAAGCACTCCATCCATTCACCCTCCAGGCACCCCAGAGCATCCTCCACCCATCCTTCATCCATCCATCCATCCATCCATCCATCCATCCATCCATCCATCCATCCATCCATCCATCCATCCATCCATCCATTCAGCAGGCAGACATGCAGGAAGTGGCTTGTTGGAGTTGCAACCAGTGCCTTGAAGTCGCTGCTGCCAACAACCGCCAACACCACACGTCCAATGCTGCTGCTACTACTAATTGTAGCCGTAGCAGCAAAATCAACAATGGCTACAACAACAATGATGAGATGAAAAATAGAAGTTGCAGTGAATTTGAGAGTAAGGGTGAAAATGAGGATGATGATAATGATGTAAATACTTTCTCAGCATCTCATGACTCGGCCCAGCAACAAAAACTAATTTTAAACGATCAAAAACAACAAAAACTATTTGTCTATCCACCTCAACACCAACAAGACATTTCAACAACAACCCCTCCAACAACAAGTCACAACTCTAAGCAGGGGCGTATATCCTCAGGAGGTGGAGATGATAATGATCATGTATTTTTCGCTCATGCTGATGATAATGATGATGAGTGTTTCTTCCAAAATAAGGATAAAGGATCTTGTGTAGTTGGTGGTAACAACAACAACAACAACAACAACAACTTCATCAACGAAAAGTCAGATAACCACAACTACATCTACACTGAGACTGACGTGAGTGCATTTCTTAAGCCATAACCATCGTTTCATCGGCCCATAAAGACAATCGAATTTCCAGTTTTAACTTTTTTAATTACGAATTATTTATTTTTTTCAGTAAAAAATAAATTGTTTTCTTATTACCGGAGTGATTGCTACTTTATCTTCTCTTTAATCGACGGCTTTTCGAGTCGAATAACGATTTTTTGACAAGTAAATCGAAAAATACGTCAATATTCGAATTATATTATATTTTATTATATATATTTATTATTATTATTATTATTATATATAATATGTATTATATTATATATATCAATATTATAAAAAGCAATGCTGAGTGCTTTCGAGAAAGTGTAGTATGTTGGAGGAGCAAGGCCTAATAAACTTGTTCCGTCCCCAGAATCCCGAAATACGAACGGCATTTTCAATCATTATTATTTATTTATTTATTTATATTTCCAATCTTCCTAGTTCGGAAGATTTTACACCGTAAATCAAACCATGACATGCATTGAGTAATGGGTAAGCCAGAAAAATAACTCTTCGAGCTTTAATAAATCTTAAAAAGGATTTCTTTAAAAAACTTGATGTTTTTATTTTTAATTGTTAACAGTTAAGTTGTTAACGAGAATTGTCTGTCTCATGTTACTTCTTTTGATAGATTAAGTGTTCAGATCTAAGCCCTTGAAGAGTTTACTCAATACACAGACATGCGCTGTGTGCAAGGGGTGAGGTTCATGAACAGTATTTTTGTGATGATGTACAGTATTTTTGTGATGATGTACAGTATTTTGGTGATGATGAACAGTATTTTTGTGATGATGAACAGTATTTTGGTGATGTTGAAAATGTGCTGGAAGACTAAACATTTCAGTCTATAATCTATAGTTTATAATACGGAGAAATAAAAATAAAAAGATTTCACGGCAATCGATAAACAGATTTGACACAAATTTTCATTTCTCATTGTAAAAAATAAAGTGAAGAAAACTTTCATTTGGTGTCATTGTCATTATATAAAACATTGGAAGTAAAATGAAATATTCGCATGTTTAAATTAATAAAAAACTGTTAGGTAGTGATCTTTAAGGCACCAAAACTTTGACCAAAAAGGTCCAAATTGACCGGTTAATTTTCCCATCCGTGAAACAAAGCGTAAAAGTTGTTCTCAATGGCCGCATCCCCTATTATATGCATATAAATTGAAACAATTTAATAGTTCGATTTAAAGCTTAAACGATTTAATATATTCATACTCGTTTTAAGAGCTTTGGAATAAATTAGTCAAAGGCTTTCTAGCCGGTTTCATAATTGCACGCAAAGTGGTTGAGATTTCAGCTACTTTGCGTGGCAATAACATAATAGTACCATTCATTCTAACTAGTGCCTAGATCCAGCTTTTGTTTATATAAAAAAATATATATCCAGGTTGTTGTTGTTATTTACTGTTATTATTGTTAATGCGGTTATTTTTATTTTTAAGACTACAATCATGACTGCCAATCATATTGTTATCTCTTCAAGAAACCGCATACCACACCCACTTTTGAACGAATTTATTGCTAATAACATCTCAGCATCCAAACATCATTACCATGCCACGTCTTTTCCAGCCCACCTATCAAACTATTTAGACCACCACATTCCAACCATCAACCCACCACATTCCAACCATCAACCCACCACATTCTGACATGCAACTATTTTCCAAAATTTTGAAATGAATCCACCCATCTCATCCTAACCCACCCCACAATACCCTTTCGATTCCAACCCACTCCCCATTCTACCCATCCCAACCAAACCCACACTAAACCCATTCCACCCACTCCAATTCCATTTCAACCCACCTCACCCCTTCACTACACACTCTTCCACCGTACACACACACACACACACACACACACACAGACACACACACACACACACACACACACACACACACACACACACACACACACACACACACACACACACACACACACACACACACAAACAAACATACACACACACACACACACACAGCAAAATACAGAGGAATGCAGCAGTCACCTGGACCACCTCCTCCTCATGCACCCCTCCTTCCACCACTCCTTCAGCGCCTGCCACAACCACATCATCTTCCACTCAGGGCCCCTGTCCAAAGAATGGAGACTCTATATCGCCCTCATGGTGAGTTTGGGGGGAGGGGGGGGTTGGGGGGATGAATGGCGAAAGTGGGTTCGGAGAGGAGGGAGTGGAGGGGTTTGGAGAAGGGGGGAGGGAGAGAAGGGGTTTGGAGAAGGGGGGAGGGAGAGAGGTGGACTAGAAAGGTTTTTGGTGACTCGCTTGAGTTTTGGCGATGTCGCTACCACTTCTCCACCAAAATTGTTACCAACCTTCTTTTCACTTTTTCATATTATACTCACTAATCTTTTCTAAAACCGAACTTTTATCTACTTACCACCTACCCATCTTTTCCAATCACTTCTCTACTCAACAACTTAACTTTCACCCACCCACTTATCTTTTATCACCCACCTATCCACCTCTCCACCCACCCACCTACCCTACTCACTCCTCCACTACCCACCCACCTACCCTACTCACTTCTCCAACACCCACCCACTCAAAAATATTTCAAACCACCCATCCAGCCACTTCAACCACCCACCCACATCTTTTTTACCCACCCCCTCTACACATCTTCTTCAACCATTCAACCCCTTCAACCACCCACGTTCAACCCTTTAACCACCCACACTCAACCTTTTCAACCACCCACACTCAACCCTTCAACCACCCACACTCAACCCTTCAACCACCCACACTCAACCCCTTCAAGCACCCACACTCAACCCTTCAACCACCCACACTCAACTCTTCAACCACCCACACTCAACCTTTCTGACCACCCCCCCACGGCGACAGGCAGCTTCGAGACACAGGTGCACGTACCTGGTGACCACACTGACCACTGACTTCATCGCTACTGGAGGCGCTCTCGAGTGGCTCAAGGGTCTCCAATACGCCCCTACCAAGTTGGTTGGCGTTGGGGGGGGGTGTGTTGGATGGTGGTGAGGAGATAGTGTGGTGTGTGGGGAGGTGGGAGGTGGCGGTACGGTGTGGGGGAGGGGGGTAAGGTGTTGGTGTAGTGTAGTTTGGGGATGTTGTGGTTGGCTTGTGGTGTGGTGTGGCATTTGGGATGTTGAGTGGTGCGGGGTGTGGTGTGGTAGTGGCTTTTGGAGGTGGTTAGTGGTGTTGGCTGATTGGTGCTGGAGCCTTCAAGTTGAGGTTCTGTTTGATAGTTATTTTCTTATTCCTTCTTTCTACAGCACCAATTCAACTTTCTCTTTCTACACTGAAATCAATCTACCACAACAACCACAACAACAACAACACCGCCAACACCACCACTAACACTAACAACAACAACAACAACAACACAGACTTCTCAAGCTGAACGGCCTCAACAAAATGATGGCCCATAGACCATGGCTGCTCTGCAAGGAACACGTCATGGTCAGTCTGCCCTTGGTCATCACCACCCTCTCTCTTTTCTCCTCTCCTTTCATCACTATACTACACTCTCTTCCTCCACCACCACCAACACCACCACCACACCACCTCAGGATCTCACTTCCGGCGGTACGGACGACGCGTGGTTGGCTACAGAACTCTCTCACGCCATCGTCATCCTTGCTCACTTCCACGCCCTCTCTTCCTTCGTTCTCACTTCCGGCATTTCTTTCCATCCACCCATCTCTTCTTCATTCTCTTCCTCCTCCTCTTCTTCTACTTTCTCGTCGTTCCCTCCTTCATCCATTCCACAATCTGTATCATCATCATCAGCATCGGCATTAGCATTTGATTCATCATTGATTAGTCACCCTGTGTCTTCATCAACGTTTACAACATCTAATCAAACAGTATCATCATCATCACTGCACCATGATGTTGCACCATCATCATTCCACTCACCACTGCCATCATCATACCTTACAACTGGTGTCTTAGAAGCATCTTCATCATCATCATCATCACCATCACTTGAGATTGATACCAAAACATCTACAGCTTCATCACAGCTGCCAATTGCTACATCATCATCATCATCATCATCTCTTGTATCTTCACTCATCGAGTTGTCACCCACGAAGGAATCATTATCATCACTACCACCAGAACTGCTACTATCATCAACAACACCCACAACATCAAAACAGCTTATAAACCAATCAACAACAACAACAAAAACACCACCACCACCACCAACTAATATCTCAACTACAACACCACCACCACCAACTAACACCTCAACAACACCACAACCAACAAAATCAACTTCTACTACAACGTCACCAACACCACTCACTCCAACCTATTCTCTCACGTCATATCAACAACTACTACTGCTCTCCGACAGTCCCTACTCACCATCCTCCCCCCTCAACCATCCATCCCTCCATCAATCACCCAGAAAACAACAACAACAACAACCACAAAATCAACAACAACACAAATACCACGTTTCAAGACATTTATCCTTCTCTACGCCCAAACTCAAACAGCCCTACCACCTCCTGCACCCCTTCAACCACCAGCACCCCTTCTCACCCTTCCACCATGAAGTATCGAAAGTGGGGAATTCCCAACAACTGAACCAACAGTCGCCACAAGGACAACGCCATTACTCCACCTCGTCCGAATACGACCTTCGTTATGTGAGTGGTGGATGGAGGGAGGGGTGGATGGAGGGAGGGGTGGATGGAGGAAGGGGTGGATGGAAGGGGGGTGGATGGAGGGAGTGGTGGATGGAGGGAGGGGCGGATAGAGGGAGGGTGGATGGAGGGAGGGGTGGATGGATTAAAGGGGGGATATAGCGTATAGAGGGTGAATGGAGGGTGGAATGGATGGTTTACGTTTATGTGAATGGTGGAGTGGAGGGTGGAGTGGAGGGTGAATGGATGGTTCATGTGAGTGGGGCATTGAATGTTGAATGGATGGTGTATGTGGGTTTCTAATAGTTGAACCCAACTACCACTCATTCATTCTCTCTCTCTATTGCTCATTCGAGTTATAAGGAATGAATGGCTAGGTAATGTGGCTGTTTTAGAGGCTTTGGCGGTTGCAGTGGTGGTGGCAGTGGTGGTTGTAGTGGTGTTTGCAGTGGTGGTTGCAGTGGTGGTGGCAGTGGTGGTTGCAGTGGTGGTTGCAGTGGTGTTTGCAGTGGTGGTTGCAGTGGTGGTGGCAGTGGTGGTTGTAGTGGTGTTTGCAGTGGTGGTGGCAGTGGTGGTGGCAGTGGTGGTTGCAGTGGTGGTTGCAGTGGTGGTTGCTGTGGTGGTTGCAGTGGTGGTTGCAGTAGTGGTTGCAGTGGTGGTGGCAGTGGTGGTTGTAGTGGTGTTTGCAGTGGTGGTTGCAGTGGTGGTGGCAGTGGTGGTGGCAGTGGTGGTTGCAGTGGTGGTGGCAGTGGTGGTGGCAGTGGTGGTTGCAGTGGTGGTTGCTGTGGTGGTTGCAGTGGTGGTTGCAGTAGTGGTTGCTGTGGTTATTCAGAGGTTTAATAGTTGAAGCGTGACTGAAAAATCAATTGCCCTTTGTTTCTGGGCCATTCTACATAATTTGACTGTTCATACAAAAAATCATCAAACACACACACACACACATACACACACGCACACACACACGCACACACACACACACACACACACACACACACACACACACACACACACACACACACACACACACACACACACACATTAACAGGATTCGGAAATAGATCTGGAAGAGTTGGTGATGAGGATGAAGGAGTTGAATTGCAACAGCATTAGTAAGCTGGCCACTCGGCTTAAACTGTGTAGCTGTGGCGCTGATAGCGGCTGCTGCTCTGGCTGCTGTGGTAGTTGTAGTTGCAGTGGTTGTGGTGTGCCAGCAGCTAGTGCTGATGATGATGATGGCGATAATGGTGGCGAAAGGGATGGTAGTGGCAGTGATGGAGTTGGTGAGGGAGGTGGTAGTAGAAGGGATGCAGGTGATGCTGGTGGTAGTGGTGGCAGGAGTGGTAGTGCTGGTGGGGGTAGTAGTAGTGGTAGTGGTAATAGGGGTGGAGAAGGTGGGAGTGGCGACGGATTCAACAACAACGACAAAAGCGAAAGTAGTTGTGATTGTAGGAATATTATCAACCAGAATGCCTGTGACAACATCAACAACAACAACCACAACAACAACAACAACAACAACAACAACAACAACTCCAAACGATCGATTTTCACAAAGAGCAATACCATAGACGGATTTTCAACCCACCAATCGACCATCGAACCCGATGAATCCACCACCACCACCACCACCACCACCCCCACCACCACCATGACCCATCCAGACCACCACTACCAGCGCCAACAAGACACCTCTCCATGCAGGCACCACTCAATCGGCGTCATTCCATCAAGCAAAAAGAAGATGAGAAAGAAGGGCAGAGTGAAGAGGAAGAGGGAGAAGGAGTGGAGGAGTGGTCAGGCCAGGAGATGGGGTTTTGTGGGTGTGGATGGGGATGGGGAGGAGGGGTACATTCAGCCCAACTTGGTCGACCCGTCCAACGATGCTCCTCAATACACGGTGGGTGGGTAGGTGGGTGGGTGGGTAGGTGGGTGGGTGGGTAAGTGGAGAAGAGGGTGGGTGGGTAGGTGGGTGGGTCGGGAAGAGGGTGGGTAGGTGGGTTGAGAAGATGGTGGGTGGGTAGGTGGGTGGGTGGGTAGGTGGGTGGGTGGGAAGGTGGGGAAGATGGTGGGTGGGTAGGTGGGTGGGTGAGGAAGATGGTGGGTGGGTAGGTGGGTGGGTGGGTAGGTGGGTGGGTGGGTAGATGGGTGGGTGGGGAAGAGGGTGGGTGGGTAGGTGGGTGGGTGGGTAGGTGGGTGGGTGGGTAGGTGGGTGGGTGGGTAGGTGGGTAGGTGGGTGGGTGTGTAGGTGGGTGGGTGAGAGAAGAGGGTGGGAGAGGGGGGCGATATTGGCCTATGGGTGTGAGGGAAGGTGTTTGGGAGGGTGTATGCTGTGACGAAGATGTATAAATGGAAGGGTGGATGAATGGGTGGTGGTTAGGTGGGTGGAGGGGTAAGTGAGTTATGGCTACGTCTTTGGGAAGATGGTTAAATAGATTCTTTTTTGAAAATTATATATCTCAAGTCAATTTAAAATTGTTCAAAGATTTCGGTGTTTTATGGTAATTGTTTTTTCAAATGTCAGAAAGTCTCTGTATCATAAAGTATTATTTTTAAATCCTAAACTTTCTCAATTAAGAAATATTAAAGACACTATTTTTTGGTCATAAATCTTAGTTTTTTCAAAACTGCTCTTTTATGACATATTTAAAATTAATTTTAATGAATTTAATTGTTTCAATTAATCTCATTAATTCGAGAAAAAGTGTGCCCCAAATAGGAGATCAAATAATCATTTTTGCAGAAAACTTTTTAAAAATAGGGGTGTCCGAATATATCGATTTTGTAGTTGTAAACTCGAAAAAAATAATCTCACATCACTATGACCATGACCACGACCACACAGCCGATCGTCTCGACCAATAAGAACGACTACACCTGGCAAGACCACGCCTACTCTCTCTTTGAGCGTGTCTACCCGCCCACTCACGAACTGCTCGACGAACGTTTCAACGTCTGCAACGCCCTCACCTATCATTGGTGCTTGGGGAGTGGTTGTGCTTGGGGGGGGGGGGTTGTGGTTGGGGGGGGGGTGCTTGGGGGGTGGTTGTGGTTGGGGTATGGGAGGGTGGTTGTGGTTGGGGGTGGAGGCGGGGTATGGGAGGGTGAGAATGGAATTTGGGGGGGGGGTTGAGAAGGAAGGTTGTAGGAGATGTGGAGGTGGGTGGAGAAACAACCACTACTGCCATTACCACCACAACAACCAAAACAACAGCAACAACCATAACTAAAACCACTCCCACAACTACCACAACAACCACTATAACCACTCCCACAACTACCACAACTACCACAACATCCACAACAACCACAACAACCACCACAACTACCACAACAACCACCACAACCACCACAACAACCACAACAACCACCACAACTACCACAACAACCACCACAACCACCACAACAACCACAACAACCACCACAACCACCACAACCACCACAACAACCACAACAACCACCACAACAACAGCATGGGCAAGAGACAGCAGGTCGACACGAGACTTTTGCGCAGAGCCATTTGGAACTACGTGCAGTGGCTGTACGGAATCAAACACGACCACTACAGCCACATCTGCATTGACATCCTTCTGCCGCCCTCGTCAGTGGTGGTTCTGGTGGTGGTTGTGGTTGTGGTTTCAGTTGTGGTGGTTGTTGTGGTGGTTGTTGTGGTGGTTGTGGTGATTTTGGTTGTTGTGGTTGTGGGGGTTCTGGTGGTGGTCGTTGTGGTTGTGGTTTCAGTTGTGGTGGTTGTTGTGGTGGTTGTGGTTGTGGTGATTTTGGTTGTTGTGGTTGTGGGGGTTCTGGTGGTTGTTGTGGTGGTGGTTGTAGTGGTTCTGGTGGTTGTTGTGGTGGTGGTTGTGGTGGTTTTGGTGGTTGTGGTGGTGGTAGTTGTAGTGGTTCTGGTGGTTGTTGTGGTGGTGGTTGTGGTGGTTGTGGTGGTGGTTGTTGTGGTTTTTGTTGTTGTGGTTGTGGTGGTTGTTGTGGTTTCGGTGGTTGTGGTTGTGGTGGTTGTTGTGGTTTCGGTGGTTGTGGTTGTGGGGGTTGTGGTGGTGGTTTCAGTTGTGGAGGTTGTGGTGGTGGTTTCAGTTGTGGAAGTTGTGGTGGTTTCAGTTGTGGAGGTGGTGGTGGTTTCAGTTGTGGAGGTTGTGGTGGTGGTTTCAGTTGTGGAAGTTGTGGTGGTTTCAGTTGTGGAGGTGGTGTTGGTTTCAGTTGTGGAGGTGGTGGTGGTTTCAGTTGTGGTGGTTGTGGTTTCAGTTGTGGAGGTTGTGGTGGTTTCAGTTGTGGAGGTTGTGGTGGTTTCAGTTGTGAAGGTTGTAGTTGTGGTTTCAGTTGTGGAGGTTGTAGTTGTGGTTTCAGTTGTGGAGGTTGTAGTTGTGGTTTCAGTTGTGGAGGTTGTAGTTGTGGTTTCAGTTGTGGAGATTGTAGTTGTGGTTTCAGTTGTGGAGGTTGTAGTTGTGGTTTCAGTTGTGAAGGTTGTTTTGGTGGTTGTGGTTGTAGTTGTGGTAGTGGTGGTTGTGGTAGTGGGATGATAGTTGTGGTGGTTTTGTTTGTTGTGGTGGTTGTGTTTGTGGTAGTTGTGTTGGTTTTAGTATTTGTGTTGGTTTTAGTATTTGTCGTTGTGTTGGTTGTGGTAGTTGTGGTTGTGGTAGTTGTGGTTGTGGTAGTTGTGGTTGTGGTAGTTGTGGTTGTGGGATAGTTGTGGTTTGGATGATGGTTCGGGGTTGGTTATTTTATTCATTGACACTACAAACCACCACACACACCACCATCACCACCACACACACCACCATCACCACCACACACACCACCATCACCACCACACACACCACCATCACCACCACACACACCACCATCACCACCACACAAACCACCATCACCACCACACAAACCACCATCACCACCACACAAACCACCATCACCACCACACAAACCACCATCACCACCATCACCACAGCTACAAGGCCTTCATATGCATGTCAGCTTGCTATCCTGAATTGGCAAGCTGCCAACTCTTCAACAACTTTGCCAGAGGACTTGAGCTCTCTGAAAAGGTGGTGGAGTGGGAGGGGGGGAGGGGTGGTGGTGGGGGGATGTGGTGGAAGTGGTAGTGATTGCGTGGTTGTGGTGTGGAGGGGAATGAAGGTGGTGATGGTGCAGGGGTTCAATTTGGTGGAATGATATTCCGTAGTGTGGTTTTTTGTGTGGTGATAGGGTGAAAGAATCATTTGTCATCATCAGCATCATCATCATCATCATCAGCATCATCATCATCATCATCAGCATCATCATCATCATCATGGGAAGTGTACACAAGTGCCTGCACACACACAACAGGTGCACATCAACATCATCATCATGGAGGCAAGACTGCAGGCGGAGTTGGTGTACGCGCTTCGAGGCTTTTGCGACTCGTTCTGACGTCACGATGCCACAAGCCCCTCCCCTAACAGCTGTTGCTATGGACAACTCCCCTCTTCCCAATAACGGTTGCTATGGACAACCCCTCCCCCTAACAGCTGTTGCTATGGACAACTCCTCCCTTCCCAACAACGGTTGCTATGGACAACCCCTCCCCCCTAACAGCTGTTGCTATGGACTCCTCCCCCCCCCTCAACAGCTGTTCTTGTTTTCCACTTGTCAACAAAACGAACAATTCGACGGCACGGCAACCCCTCCAAAGGGGTCGCCATCTTGCTTGCTTCCACGTCATCACGTGACTACTTGATGTGGCGTCTGGTGCTTTAAATCAGTGATCACTTTTTAATGTGTGTGTGCGTGTGCGTGTGCGTGTGTGGGTGTGTATGTGTGTGTGTGTTTGTTTGTGTGTGTGTGTGTATGTGTGTGTGTGGGTGTGTGTATGTGTGTGTGAGTGTGTGGTTGTGTGTGTGTGTGTGTGTATGTGTGTGTGTGTATGTGTGTGTACCAGCTTGGGCCTACATCGCCTGAAGGCTCCATCTTGTTACTACCTTTGTACTTATGTTTGCACCATTTTGTACTGATGTTTGTACTCCTATTTGTACTACTTTTTCATTCTTGTTTTTCACTAATAATTTTTATATTTTTGCCAGTCATGTTTACTATTATTACAATAATTATTATTATATTATATTACTTCTTTTTATTCCTCCATTTACAAAAGAATTTCTTTTTCTAGGAATTCGAGCGAATCTCATGTAGCAAAGACAATTATAACAAAGGAGACAAAGCAATAACATTAAATAATTATTACTATTCTAATTTATAATTTAGCAATAATTAGGATTAATTTTAAAATGATGGTGATGATGATGATGATGATGATGATGGAGATGGTGATTATGATGATAAGGTTACTACTGCCAAAGTCAACTAATGTGTTCCAATTGTTGTTAATAAGTATAATAATTATAACTTTATTTATGTTGTTGACAGCTTGGTTTGTCATTTATTTGTATTTATTTTTCAAACACAGCGCTATAGAATACCATTTATTGAGTGTTGGTTGTGTTTTGGGATCGTTGGTGTTTTTGGTATCTCATCATTATCATCACAGTCCTCATCATCATCGTCATCATCATCATCATCACTCCCTCACTACACAGCGGCATTTACAGCTACAACAGCAGCTACTTTTTCGCACTTTTCCACTCACTCTTTCAGCTGTCGATCTGAGCCACCACGACAATCATCATCATCTTCATCATCATCGTCGTCGTCATCATTACTACATTACTCTTCATCATCATCTTATTCTTCGGCATCACCACCGCCGTCATCTTCGTTGTCTCCTGCCTTTCTGCCTGTACAGAGTGTTGTAAAGGTGGCGAGGTGTATAGCCTATATAGTATAGTATACAGTATAGGCTGTACACTGCCCTGTCCATCTTCTACCCTCTGTACCCTCCCCATCATCAGCCTCAGCACACAACTTCCATTACACTTGCTCTGTCGTCATCATCATCATCATCATCACCATCATTCATTTATCCAATTCTCATTTTCTTAGTCATAATCATTATTTTTTTATCATTGATGTCATCATCATCATCATCATCATCACCATCATCATCATCATCATCATCATGTCCAATATCGTTATTATTATTTGGCATACATATTGTTTGGTTTTAAATGTGTTCATTTGTGGAAGTGACCTGTGCCATTAGTTGAACCTCTTTTCCATATCTTTTCCATGCACTTTTTCCCATATTTTCACCATCTTTTTTTAATTTTTATTTTACTTCATTTTTGTTTTTCTATTTTATTCATTTATGTATTCATTTCCCCCATTTTTCTCTATTGCACATCTCCCTGTCTTCATATTTATAGAATATTTATTTTTAGTTTTGATAATGATTCTTTACTTTCTCATCATCATCATCATCATCATCATCATCATCATCATCATCATCATTATCATCATCATCATCACAATCGCTTTCTTTTTTTCTCACCAATATAATATTAACAATTAAAAAGAATATATAATGACAAAGGATAATTATAAATATATATATATATATATATACTCAAACGTATTGACGATGTCTGCACTTTTAACTTTTATAACGTGTCATCTTATTCATTGCAGTCACAACAACCACTACCACAACAAACTCCACAACAAGCACCATCATAAACACTATAACCATCGTTACAACCACCACAACCACCACCATCTCGACAACAACCACCGTTACAACCACCACCATCTCGACAACAACCACCGTTACAACCACCACCATCTCTACAACAACCACCACAACAAGCACTACAACAACCTCCAGTTTATACTTCTTATACCTACAACTCTCACACGTGCATTCTTCACACGCGTACATCCACGTGCACACACGTACACATCCGACGTACATGCTTCTTCGGAGGACTTGAGAATATAAAATAATTTTAGCACGATCTATTTATAGTGCTATTTATTAATCTAATGACGTTTTTTGTATTTATTTACACACATACATACAAGATACTCACACACACACATACACAAACACACACACACACACACACACACACACACACACACACACACACACACACACACACACACACACACACACTCATACATACACATACCCACACACACACACACACACACACAGAAATAATTATTTTTGATTTTTAATATATTCACATAATTTCATAAATATTCATATATAGTTTCTATTCTATACACTACTAGAGACTCTGTACGCTTGCAGTATGTGGCGTAATGGCGCGAGTATGGTGGTGCTACCCTGGGGTTGCAGGCAAGAGCAACTGACCAGAAGAAACATCAAAGCGGAAGAATGCAAAGGCGCTCGGAAAATGTCGGGAAGTGCATATTCATGGGGATGCATTGTGATGGCAAGGGATGCTTGACGAGGTCACAAGGCTGGATCGATAGAAGCCTCGTGGGGAGGGGAGGGGGCAGGAAAAAAGAAGATGGGAAGGATGAAGGAAGGGGCATCTTTTTAAGGATTTATTTTTTGTTGGTTCATTATGCTTAACAGATTGGTGGATGGATTGGTTGTTAGATGAAGTCTGCGGTTCTTTTGAGGCATATTCATCGTTCGAATAAAGGGTAATGTACTATTTCCTTTCATTTCAAGTCAAAGTGATGACGACAAAGATGATGGTATCATGATGATGATGATGACGATGTTGGTATCATGATAATGATTACGACGACGATGATGGTATGATGATGATTACGGTATTATAATAATGATTTCCAAGGTAGTGTCATGATGATAGTTTCAGCGTTGTGCAACACCACGTCAAAAGATCATTATCAAAGGTACTAACGTCAGATTTAAGAAAGCTATCATGAGATAAAAATAAAAATCCGCTTTTATTTGAGTTTAAAGTAATGATGATGATGATGTGAGTGTAAAGATGATGATGATGTGAGTGTAAAGATGATGATGATGTGAGTGTAAAGATGATGATGATGATGTTAGTATGTATGCCATCGCTCTTCTCCCAAGACACTTTCCATGCTCACAGACTCACCCAAGCATGCCCACCCATGCATCCCCACCCTATCAAGAACCACCCCTCATCCACCACTCACCCAAGCCAAGCCAAGCCCCCCCCCCTAGGGAGCCTGGGTGAGGAGGGAGAGGGCCTTGGTCAGGTTGCTGATGGCGGTGGGCGCGTCTTCGTATTGGAGGGCTGAATTGGCGTACTTGCAGCACTTTATCGCTTGGGCCCATGCCTCAGGAGAGATCGAGGTGGAGGGGAGGGGGTGGGTGGAGTAGGGGGTTGTGTTGGAGGGGGATGCTTTGTGGCTGGGTGGAGTGCGCTTTGTGGCTGCTGCTGCTGTTACTGGATTCGAGTGTGGATTGTTGCCTGTGTTGTCTGTGGTGGTGGTGGTGAGGGTGGTCACTGTGGTGTCTGTGGTGAGGGTGGTCACTGTGGTGGTGAGGAGGGTGGTCACTGTGGTGGTGGTGAGGAGGGTGGTCACTGTGGTGTGGTGGTGGGTGGTCACTGCGGTGTGGTGTGGTGGTAGGTGGGTGGTCACTGCAGTGTGGTTCAGAAAGATGTGGTGTGCTGTGGTGTGGGAAGGTAAGGTGTGAAAATATTTAAGAGAAGGTGTGTTTCTAGCATTCATGTCGACAGCAAGTAAGCCATAATAAGTCAAAAGACAATAAACTCACCATTTGGGGTGAAAGGTGTAGTGGGTGGTTCGGGGTTGGCTGGGGGGTAGTAGGCTTGGTTGGATGGAGGAGTGGGATAGTAGGATTGATTTGATGGAGGGGTGGGAAGGTATGCTTGGGAGGATGGTGGGGAGGGTTGGTATGGCTGGAATGGGGGTGCTTGGTGGGTAGGAGAAGTGCTTCTTCTTGGCTGGTTGAACTGGTGGTCTGTGGCGAGGGTGATAGGGAGAATCTAGTCATCCATCCGTCCTCCCACACACTCCTTTAACACCCATCCATCACTCATTCATCCATCCGCCCATCTATCCATTCTCACTCACCCATTCATCCATCCATCCATCCCCTCACACACTCCTCTAATACCTATCCATCAATAATTCATTAACCCGCCCACCCATCCTCCACACTGCCCACCCATCCATTCATCTGCCCATCCTTTCACAATCATAATCATCACCATCATTCGCGCCCTTTCACTCACTCACTCACCAGCCGAAATACCCAGCTCGTCTGCCGCCTCTGCCAGTGGTCCTGGGTGGGGAGTCGAACCCACCTGGATGATGATGATGATGATAATAATGATGGTGGAGGTGATGATGATGATGATGCTGATTGTCGTGATGATGATGATCATCATGATGGTGATGGTGACGGTGATAGGGGTGCTGGTAATTATGGGGGTGAAGACAGGGTTGATATTTATGAGAATAGTGATAGGGGTGATAATGAAGATGGAGATGGTGGGGTGATGATGGGGTTGATGATGATGATGATGATGATAATAGTGGTGATGATGATGGTGATGATGGGGTTGATTATGATTATGATGATGGTGATAGTGGTGATGATGATAGTGGTGATGGTAGTGATGATGATGATGAAGTTGGTCACCTTGAGACAGTTGTGGATGTAGGCAGCCTTCCACTTGGCGTACCTCCGGCTCTTGTCCACCTGCATAATAAACATAATAATAATAAACATAATAATAATAATATCCATATTAATTGATTGTGGTGATAATAACGACGCTCATGATGATGGTGATGGTTATGATGATGATGTTGATAATGATGTTGATGATAATGATGTTGATGATAATGATGTTGGTGATAATGATGTTGATGATAATGATGTTGATGGTTGGATGTTGATGGTTATGATGTTGATTGTTATGATCCTGGTAATGATGATGATGATAACGACCTCTTCTGAGAGCTCTCCGAAGGTTGTGAGGACGTCGAAAAGCATGGAGGAAGTGTAGAAGGCCTTGACGACGTTTCTGTCGTGGTGGTGGTTGTAGTAGTAGTAGTAGTGGTGGTGGTGGTTGTAGTAGTAGTGGTGGTTGTAGTAGTAGTAGTAGTGGTGGTGGTTGTAGTAGTAGTAGTGGTGGTTGTAGTAGTAGTAAAGGTGGTGGTTGTAGTAGTAGTATTAGTGGTGGTGGTGGTTGTAGTAGTAGTGGTGGTGGTTGTAGTAGTAGTAGTGGTGGTGGTTGTAGTAGTAGTCGTCGTGCTGGTTGTAGTAGTAGTAGTGGTGGTGGTCGTGGTGGTTGTAGTAGTAGTAGTGGTGGTGGTTGTAGTAGTGGTGGTGGTTGTAGTAGTAGTAGTGGTGGTGGTTGTAGTAGTAGTAGTGGTGGTGGTTGTAGTAGTAGTAGCGGTGGTGGTCGTGGTGGTTGTAGTAGTAGTAGTGGTGGTGGTTGTAGTAGTGGTGGTGGTTGTAGTAGTAGTAGTGGTGGTTGTAGTAGTAGTAGTGGTGATGGTTGTAGTAGTAGTGGTGGTTGTAGTAGTAGTAGTGGTGGCGGTTGTAGTAGTATTAGTAGTAGTGGTAGCGGTGGTGGTCGTGGTGGTTGTAGTAGAAGAAGTAGTAGTGGTGGTAGCGGTGGTGGTGAGAGGATGATGATAATAGTGGTGAAAACACCTAGAACCACTAACTATCACAGCACACCAAAGCACTCACTAAATACGCCAGAAACCAAATGCCCTGACAAACATCGAATCCCAACTACCAGCCACAACGCCACAGCAAACTACCAAACACCATAAAAACACACCAAATCAAACACCACACCATACATACAACCAACCACACATAAACAAATCACCAAAACACAAACCATACCCCACAAACAAACACCTCACACAACCAACCCCAACCAAACCACCCACCACCCAACTAAACCCCCCCCCCATGAACTCCCACCCCCACCCATGGACTCACTTCCCAGCATTGCCTTTGCGGTCTTCGGTGTCGGCGTAGAAGAACAACTTGAAGGCGAAGTCCTCCACGTGTGCCTGACCAACCATCTCTGTCTTGATCGAGTCGTGCTCCCCTAACTTTGTCTTCATCTGTGTTTATGTGTGTGGTGGGGGGTGGGGGAGTGGAGTGTGTTGGGGGGGGGGGTATGTGTGTGTTTGTGGGTGTGTGTGTGGGGGGGGGGAGTGGAGTGTGGTGGGGAGGGGGAGGGGTATGTGTGTGTTTATGGGTGTGTGTGTGGGGAAGGAGTGTTTGTGTGTGTTTGCTCATAAGGGTGTGTGTGTGTGTAAAATAATTAGATTCATTATATAATAGACACAAATGAAATGAACAGAAATTTTTATACTTTTATGATATTTACATTAATTATGATTATAATAACACTAATAATTATAATAGCAATGATAATGCTGATGGTTATGAAGATAACGTTGATGATGATAGTAGTGATGATGATAATAGTAGTGATGATGATGATAGTAGTGATGGAGGCAGAGGCAACCTCCTCGAGGTAACTCATGAGGGAGCGCAGGAACTCTCGGCACTCTGGACTCTTCTTGTCGATCTCCATGCCCCTCTGCATCGCATACAATCTGCCTGTGTGTGTATATGTGTGTGTGTGTGTGTGTGCAGATGAGTTTGTTAAATAGACAAAGCTTAAAGGATCTTTAATAAATCACTTAGAATTTATTATATGAAGACTACTACCATTAACTTCAACAAATCTCAAATAATTCCATTTACTAAATCATATCCACCCCCTTCATTTCATTTCCCTCTTCCACCATTCATAAATAATAATGAATTATCAATTTTACCATCCTTTATTTCCACAATTCATCCATTACACCATCATCCCTTCATTACATACCCACTTCTTTCCACCACACAACCAACAGTAGTAGGCGACAACAGGGTCTCTGTTGTCCTGCTCAGAGGCGGTCTTCAGGTAGTGTTGGATCGGCTTGAAGTTAGCTGGCACATCAGATAGTGCGTCTGCCATCTTTGAAAACTTGAAAAGTTTGATGGGATAATTTTTAAAATTTGTTTAAGAAGTGTAATGAATAGTTTTTATTTGTTGAAATATAGTTTTTTAATTTAGAAAGCATAAATTAAAGAAATTATTTTGAGAACTGAATGTTTTCGATTGTAACCTTTAACAAAACCCAATTTATTTAGATAAATTTTAGTAAATAAAAACCTAATACTTGGTATTGGAAAATATTTTTCCTCAAATCGAAAAAATCACTTTTCTTGAAGTACTGAAGTAAGTAGGTTATTTTAAAAGTGTCTTAAAGCGCTCAATTTTAAAAAATATGTTTAAAAATTAAACAATCTATAATTCATTTAAAATAATAAAATAAAAAACAAACTTCTACATTTTTATTTATTTACAAGAAATAAAAACGGGAAATAGAAATGACCCGTAGTGGAACCATGTCTGCTTCTGGGAAGCACATTACATACAACATCATTATGCTCACCCCACTAAAACAACCCCAAAAGACCCAAACTAACACCTTACATCAACCAAAACACATCACAACAACTACAACTTACCACAAAAAACACCAAAACCAGCAACTACAACAACCACAACCTACCACTATAACCACAACCACTCCCACCACAACCCCATCCACAACCACTGAATCAAATCGCAGAACCAGACGGATACGCCATCTTGAAGGCCTTGACCACCTCAGGATCAAGTAGCTTAACCCCATCCAGTTGGTTTCCCAGGGTTATCCAGTTGTCCTCAGTGTTGTGTGGCCTGCCAAACAACTCCAACTTCTTGGTTCCTGGCGACAGTCGTTCGATGATGCCGTATATCTCGTCTGGCTTGTGACTGGTGGCCCTGACCTCTGAGACGATGACGTCACAGTCGATGCCCTTGTTCACCTTCGGGTTGCCCTTCACGCCCACCAGGCAGTGTTCCTGTCGTGGTGGTTGGTTGGTTGAAGTGGTCGTGGTGGTGAAGGTGGTTGAAGTGGTCGTGGTGGAGGTGTTTGAAGTAGTCATGGTGGTGAAGGTGTTTGAAATGATCGTGGTGGTGAAGGAGGTTAGTATCGCCACCTTCACACAACCATCCCTACACCCTCACCTCTCAAAATCACTCCCCACCACCCCTCCCACAACCACCACCACCACCCCTCCCCCCCCACCTTTCCATGGTTGAGCCAATGACCAGTCCTGCCGGTCCTGATGATGCGTTGTAATTGGTTGGTCTTGACCCAGATAACCTCGTCAACCCTTTCGTACCCCCACAAACTCAAACACTCCCTCCCTAACTCCATCGCTCTGCCCGTCACCCAGAGGAAGATGTAGCCTGGGTGGGTGTGGGGTTGTAGGGAAGGGGGAGGGGGGTTGTAGGGAAGGGAGGTTGTGGGGTTGTAGGGAAGGGGGGTTGTGGGGAAGATGGGTGTGTGAATAAGGGTGTGGTGGTGAGTAAAAGGCGGTGTAGTGTGAAGAGAAGGGGTATATGGCTGTGGTGTCAGTGATGGGGGTAGGTGTAGGTAGATGAAGCATGTTGGAGGAGGGAGGGGAGAGGATAAAAGTGAGAAAAAAATTAGGGTATCCACAACAACCATCCATCACCCTTCACATGACAACCATCACCCCCCCCCCCCCACCTCACACCACAATCATCTACCCCATCCTACCCCACAGCCCCATCCCCCCTTCCATTCCTCACAACCCCAACCCATCCTCCCTCCATCCCTCCCTTCCTTCCTCTTCCACCCCCTCCCCAACACACCATCATCTTGCAGTACGGGCACACTCAACTTACGCATCTCCTCATCTGACATCGTGCCGTAAGGCAGTTCCATGTGGATGTCCCACGGCGGGTCTGCCATCACGACCGCAAACTTGCCCAGCACCTGTGGCACGCGTGGTTGTTTTGGTGGGTGCACGAGTGGGTGGTCGTGTGGCTAAATGCTTGCTGTTTTGATTGATGTTTGGTTTTTGACTAGATGGTCTTGGGTTCAATTGCAGTGTATGTCTTGTATTCCATATAATGCAAGAATGTCCTACAGTATCCAACATGCCAAAAAGTGATTTTCAAAAACTTAATTTGACAAAAACGCTTATAGTATTTTTTACGCAAGAAAATAATTGAAGGAACATCTTGATCAATATAAATTATATAAATTGCACCGCCATGTTGAAGTTGCGTAAGTCGCACTGGATCCACTGGGGCGGGTGGAGGACAGTCTGGAAGGTGTGTCTCTTCCTCTTCTCGACCTCTCCCTTGCTGCCCCCCTCTCCCTTGTTTCCCGTGGGTGTGGAGGAAATGATGGAGGGGATGGTGGAGGAGGGCGGGGTGTAGTCGATCTGGTAGTGCACGTACTTGCACGTCTCCATGTGGAAACACGTGTTGAGGAAGGAACAGTCGCCGAGGTTTTCGTCGGTGTGCGAGTGGATGATCTTGCGAAAGTGCAGTTTCTCGCACACGACGTTGAATCGCAGGCAGTCACTGCGCGTGCCGTGGCGACAATACTCCCTCACACGCCTGCCGCCCTTTGACATGAAGCCCTCGTTGCGCTTCCTCTCAAGGGCGGTCGGTGTCTTGAGCAGTTGGTAGATCTCCTCGTGGTCTTTTGAGCCCTTTTTGTCCATCGCCGTCTGCTGCGAGAGAAGTTCCTCGAGGCACGTGCTCGTCTTGGAGGCGTCTGACTGTGTGACGGGTGGTAGTAGAAGGGTTTTGCATGTGAATGCTTTAAGATTGAGATTATTCAAAGATTATTCATTTAAAATAGAATATTTATAAAAAAATAACATATTAAAATAGTGATGATGCTGATAATGATGATCATGATGGTGATAGCAATGATGATGATTTTGTCTAAAACCTTCTTCATGACTTTTGCAGCTTTCACTTCAACAACTTCCTCACTAATGCTTCTTTTCTTGGCAGATTCATCTTTTGTTTCTTGAGTTTCAACGACACTTGCTTCATTGTTGCCACTTTCAGCTATTGCATCTGGTTCAATTTTATTATCAGGAGATGCTAATACTGGTACTACTAATGGAGGAGGTACATCATCTTGTGGGGCAGATGATTCTACAGGCAGGGCAGGTTTTGAGAGGTCGATTGAAGAGATCTTTTTGGTTTTTGCAATCAACTCTTTTCTTGCAGCTATTTTTTCTCTCAAACTCAACTTTTTACTTTTTAAAGCTTGCAATTCGTTCCAGGCTTCACTCATTTTTAAGGACTTCTTTCACTAGAAATATAAAGTTTAAACTTTCCTATATTTAATATTTCAATTTTCGTACTTCTTTTGAAGTTATTTTTAAAACATCTAATATTTGAATCTGTTTAAAGATTAAATTTCAGCTTTATTCTCATATGTTTGAAAAGTACTAAACTTCACTTTTAAAGACTAATAATTAATAAAAGCGTTTAATTTTATTTAAATGACGTGACCCAAAGGAGATTCAATACCATTCGGTTAAAAACATTGATAAAAATTAAAATTTACATGATAATACCAGACAGTTGCATCGCTAAGACCACTTTTTGTACTTTAAAAACTCATTTATACAACACTAGTACTTTATTCTCTTAGATCTCTATTTTGAAAAAATCAGAAAAAATTCATAAATTTCAACATTTCACAAGCAAATAAAATAACTAGTGAGTTCGTTATAGTCTGAGAAAATTTTTAAAGTGAATTACGAAGCAATTGTTCAATGCATTGGAAGAGCGTATGTGTGTGACTGCAAGGATTTGTGTGTGGATTGGCTGGCTTGCTTTTTGGATTCATGATTCTTCTAAGGATAAGGGAGGTCTGAAGAAGAATAATTAATAATTTTTAGTTTCAATTTAGAGTTATTAGTTTAAATTAATATGTATTAGTTTTAATTAATATTTATTAGTTTTAATTAATATTTATTAGTTTTAATTAATATTATTAGTTTTAATTAATATTTATTAGTTTTAATTAATATTTATTAGTTTTAAATAATATTTATTAGTTTTAATTAAAATTTGTTAGTTTTAATTAATATTTATTTGTTTTAATTCATATTTATTAGTTTTAATTCATATTTATTAGTTTTAATTCATATTTATTAATTTTAATTCATATTTATTAGTTTTAATTCATATTTATTAGTTTTAATTCATATTTATTTGTTTTAATTACTATCTATTAGTTTTAATTGATATTTATTTGTTTTAATTACTATCTATTAGTTTTAATTGATATTTATTAGTTTTAATTAATATTTATTAGTTTTAATTAATATTTATTAGTTTTAACTAATATTTATTAGTTTTAACTAATATTTATTAGTTTTAACTAATATTTATTAGTTTTAACTAATATTTATTAGTTTTAACTAATATTTATTAGTTTTAATTAAAATTTATTAGTTTTAATTAATATTTATTTGTTTTAATTCATATTTATTAGTTTTAATTCATATTTATTAGTTTTAATTCATATTTATTAGTTTTAATTCATATTTATTAGTTTTAATTACTATCTATTAGTTTTAATTAATATTTATTAGTTTTAATTAATATTTATTAGTTTTAATTACTATTTATTAGTTTTAATTAGTATTTATTAGTTTTAATTAATATTTATTAGTTTTAATTATTATGTATTAGTTTTAATTAATATTTTTTGAATTATGCAGTTTCTTTGATATAGTGAATGGAACTAAAATCGAAAAGAAAAAAAACTATCTTCTTTCGGTTTGTATAGCTAAGATGATAATGATGATGATGACGATGATAACGATGATGATAATGAAGAGACTCACCAAAGGGAGGGGTGGTGATGGTGAGGAAGATAGGGTTGTAGTGATCGCCTGAGTGGATGCACAGTTTGAGACCAGGCTTCTTTTTGAAGTTGCTCTGCTTGTCAGTCTCTTTGTCTGTGTGCCTTGTTCTGCATGACTGCATGCTGCTCTTTATGTACATCTTATGGCGGTTGCTGAGATTGATAAATTTGTGAAATCAAGCCCTGTATAGTCGATAGTTTCAGGAGCTCTCTTGTCAATGCAGAGTTGAAGATGTCTGCCTGTGTCTTGAACTGTCTGCCTTATATACTGCAATCACCAAAATTATTCAAATATGGTGTCTCATAGTTATTAATTTATTCGCTTGTTATTATTATTATCATTATTACAGAGGTCTTCTGAAAGCAGGAACAAGAACAATGGGCATACAATCACACGTTGTACGCCCACACACACACACACACCAGTGTTATTTTCGTAACGAAAACGAAAACGACAACTCTGACTAATCGTTCCACGAAAACGAAAATAAAAACTAAATTTATTTTCAAAACGAAAACGAAATTAAAAACTATAATTATTTCCAAAACGAAACTGAAATAAAAACTATAATTATTTTCAAAACGAAAATCAAATAAGTTTTAAAGTATTCCATAATATGGAAATGTATAATTTAAATAAAAAATATATGTCTATGTTATAAACATTATCTTTGGGCTTTATGAAAGTAGCGCCATTTATAAACGTTATTTATTACCGCTTCGCTTTGTCAATTAAATTATCACTATTTTAATCGTAAATTTGTTATTATTTTTCAAATTTGTAATTACTCAATAATTGACGTACTCAATTCTTATAATATTTCAATTGACTGTTAATTTTTAAAACTCATTTGTTGTTAATATACAGTTCTATTTTACTGTTTCATTTTATGATCAATTAATTTTTTAGATATAAAAAATAGTGTTCAAAGTTGTAAATTGATATATTTTCAAAACTAAAATGAAAATAAAAACTTTAATTATTTTCAAAACTGAAACGAAAATAAAAACTTTAATTATTTTCAAAACGAAAACGAAAATAAAAACTATAATTAATTCCAAAACGAAACTGAAATAAAAACTATAATTATTTTATGAAACGAAAATAACACTGACACACACACACACACGCACACACACACACACGCACAAACACACACACACCTACACACACGCACACACACCTACACACACACACACACACAATATAAACTAAAATTAAAAATTTCCTCGTTAAGGAATTGTATTGATAAGGCATTATTCATTTAATTAAAATTTTATTCATTCAACTAAGACTCTCTATAAATTTATTAAAGTGAAGGTTTCCAGATAGTTTGATCTTTATTGTGGTTAACCACACGATTATTTCACATCACTTCTTTCCCTTCTATCCAGAAATATCTTACACACCTTACCCTCCCAAAAAAGTTTGTAAAAGAACTCCAATGATGACAATGAAGCTATGGACCTCTATAGAACTTTCATTGAATGTCTCTCATGTTTATTCATACCACTAAATCATGTTGGGTTATTTAGAGCACTAATGCATAATCATTACCATGTTTTCTTTACAGATTTCATCATCAGAGAAGTAGACAACGCAAGAAACAACTGCAAAAAAACTGCATTCAGCTGTCGCTTGTCTGAAGTCGTCAGAGAGACCATAACATTAACAACAGAAATCTCAACAACAACAAAAATCTCAACAACTACAACAACAAAAACCTCAACAACTACAACAACAAAAACCTCAACAATTACAACAACAAAAACCGCAACAACTACAACAACAAAAACCTCAACAACTACAACAACACCACTTATCACTTGATAGAGTTCCTGACACATGTGATTGATGATTTGCTTCCCTGAAGAGAGCGACTGAACGAGTGACGAAAGAAGCGAGAAAAAGTCGCAATTTTGAGTCAGAATCGTCACTTTTCCGCACCAGTCCCAGTCAGCACACATTCCAACACGACTTGCCCACGCTTCAATACAATAAAGCCCTTCAAAAAGAATACACACAACTTCATAATAAGTTACAAGACAATAAAAAAGGATAATATATACAATTTCACAACTCACACAACGCCTATAGACCCTTCCTACTTCCTCTTACCTGCAACTCGGGTGGTTTTTGGCACTGTCACCAGGGCGGTGGTCGTAGACATGCTGCTTGATTTACCTGCCACAGACAATCGTATGTTTGTTGCTTCTGTCTGTCGTTTTGAAAGGCCCTTTGAAAAGTATACGAGTTACAAATGCGACAATGAATGCCTGTGCAGGCATGACAAATCGCCGTTACGACCTTCGGAAGAGCACGCTTCTCCTATTCATTCTTAAAACAAAATTATGGCACTTCATTCATTTCAAAGATCTGACTATATCTGTCATGAGCGGCGATTTTGGGGGCGTTTTAGGGTCCGGACTCTTCTACTTTTTGGTAGTGAAAGGATCCACTTCAATGGTTTGGACCCCATGACCCTTAAGGATCGCCGTCTATGCTGAGTAGGACTCCCCCAAAATGGGCAGCAGATCGCCGCCTCTGATATCTGTAGCTTAAGTTAAAGATTCCCTTACATACTTATCCGTATTCATTAAACTCAACTAATGTTTTTCTCACAGACCTTCAAACGAAACAAATTTTAATTTATTAATAGAATAATAATATTAACAAGTCATTAACAAATATTGATTCATTCATTTTTTAATTAAATAAATAATTCATTCATTCTTTAATTTATTCTTCACACATGCATCAGAAGAGCTTTAACAGTGCATGCATGCATCAGAAGACCTTCAACAGTGCATGCATGCATCAGAAGACCTTCAACAGTGCATGCATGCATCAGAAGACCTTCAACAGTGCATGCATGCATCAGAAGACCTTCAACAGTGCATGCATGCATCAGAAGACCTTCAACAGTGCATGCATGCATCAGAAGACCTTCAACAGTGCATGCATGCATCAGAAGACCTTCAACAGTGCATGCATGCATCAGAAGAGCTTCAACAGTGCATGCATGCATCAGAAGACCTTCAACAGTGCATGCATGCATCAGAAGACCTTCAACAGTGCATGCATGCATCAGAAGACCTTTAACAGTGCATGCATGCATCAGAAGACCTTTAACAGTGCATGCATGCATCAGAAGACCTTTAACAGTGCATGCATGCATCAGAAGACCTTCAACAGTGCATGCATGCATCAGAAGACCTTCAACAGTGCATGCATGCATCAGAAGACCTTCAACAGTGCATGCATGCATCAGAAGACCTTCAACAGTGCATGCATGCATCAGAAGACCTTCAACAGTGCATGCATGCATCAGAAGACCTTTAACAGTGCATGCATGCATCAGAAGACCTTTAACAGTGCATGCATGCATCAGAAGACCTTTAACAGTGCATGCATGCATCAGAAGACCTTCAACAGTGCATGCATGCATCAGAAGACCTTCAACAGTGCATGCATGCATCAGAAGACCTTCAACAGTGCATGCATGCATCAGAAGACCTTCAACAGTGCATGCATGCATCAGAAGACCTTCAACAGTGCATGCATGCAGACTTCTCTAAATCCTCAAACAGCAATTCAAATGCCTCACTACTACTATCAGAACCAAACCATACGGTGAGCTTCCTTGCTTCAATTTGTCTACTCATTCCCACCCCATTCCTTCATATGAATCTGTTCACACCCTTTCACTGATGATTTAACCCATTATTTATTTCAGAAGCCCACCACTACTACTAGCACTTTACACCACCACCACTAAAGCACCATCACCACACCACCAAACAACAACCAAACCACCATCACCACCATTACCACTCCACTTTCTCTCACTACCACCACCACTTCCCACTCCACCAATCCATCCTCACCACTAAACCACACCACACCAAACCACACCGAACCACACCACACCAAACCATCATGCCACGACCACTACTTGATATCAGCCAGGGCGGCGGTTCCCCTGAGAACCCACTGATCGGGAGAGACCGACGTTCTCATGCTGATCCTCGTTATGAAGTTCAAATCGGTCCTCCGCGGCTTCTTGTAGAGCGGGCACTGGTAGAGGCGACTGTCTTTGTTGGCGACTGTGCCAGCGAACATCCGAATCACCGGCAGGTTTGAGAAGAGGATCTGTCGAGTGATGCTGGTGCAGTGGTTTGCGTGGTGGAAGGGTGGTTGTGGGAGGGTGGTCGTGTGGTGAAAGGGTGGTGGAAGGATGGTTGTAGGAGGGTGGTCGTGTGGTGAATGTATGTGGTGGTTGTGTGGTGGAAGGGTGGTTGTGTGGTGAAAGGGTGGTGGAAGGATGGTTGTAGGAGGGTGGTCGTGTGGTGAATGTATGTGGTTGTTGTGTAGTGGGAGGGTGGTTGTGTGGTGGGAGGGTGATCGTGTGGTGATTTGATGATGATGATGAGAAGCGTGGTGGTGAGAAGAATTAGTGTTGAAAAGACCATTGAGAACAGTGATAGCGCAGAAACATTGTGGCTTGTTTTGGAAGAAAGTTGGAGATGGAAATGGTGGTAAGAGATGGTTTCCAAGACTGGATCATGAACAGTAGTACTACAATCAGGATCACCTACTTCTTAAACATCATCATCAAAATCTAAAACATCATCATCAAAATCTAAAACATCATCATCAAGATCTAAAACATCATCATCAAGAGCACCTTGGGAGGACTGTCAATCAACTTAGAGGCCCTCCTATCCCATGCAGCGCCCTCCAGGAACAAGCCATACACGTAAACTCCCTCCTGCCGTCGTCGTCATCGTGTGGTTGTTCAACAAATATTATAATTAATACTTATTGAAATGTTGAAATATTATACACAAAACCGTTAATTTCACAAACTTACCGGCTGATGAGAGTTTCGTTATATTGCTGGTGCCCATCCTCATCCCCTCCTCCATAAAACCCCTTTTCCCATGGAACCATTCCCCCCATAAAACCACCCCACCCCACCTTTACCCCCATAAAACCACTCCCCCCTACCATAAAACCACTCCACCTCCATGACACCCTCCCTTCCCCTAATTAAACCAACGGTAGGGGGTGCGTTGATCTCATCCTTGCTCCACTTTGTGGTCATTTCGTTTTGGAGAAGGACGTTGTCCAAGGACCATCCCTTGTGCGCCCTGGTCACCTCTTGACGCATCGCTGTCAGAAAGCCTGTGAAGGTGGTGGTGGAAAGAAAAGAAAGGAGGATGAATGGAAAGAGAGGGAAGGATAAAAAGACAAAAAAGTGAATGAAAGAAGACTAGTAAAAAAAAGATAGAAAGAAAGTATGGTAAAAAGATGGTGGAAAAAGTTTCAAGATCCCACTGATACATCCCATCCCCCTCCCATCCCTCAAGCACCCACCTTGCGGATTAAAGAAGCCAGTCATCCAGAAGCACAACGGTCTCTCGACGTACAGCCACTGGTGGTACTGGGCGTTTCGGTCGAGCAGCTCCGAGAACCAGAAGCCGACCGACGACGACTCCCAAGAGATCCTCGTCCAGATATTGGGCACCTTGGCGTCGTAAATGTTGTCCAGGGCGTCCTTCAGGTCCTGTGGCAGGGAAAGAAAAAGGGAGTTGAAGATGGGGGTGACCGGAGAGTGGGGGAGAAAAACGATGGAAAAAAGAAAAAAAGTTAAAACACACTAAATAAAAACAACATTTAAAAGTAACAGCAACAACAACAACAACTACAAACAATCAACAAAATCAACATCAACAACAACCTCAACATCAGCAACAACCTTAACATCAGCAACAACCACAACATCAACAACAACCACATCAACAGCAACAAGCAACATCAGCAACAATCACATCAACAACAACAAGAACAACACACGCACATCGTTCATGATGATAGTCCCCTCAATGGCGAGTCTCAGGTCGGTGAGGGTGCTGTGCACTGCATTCAACACCTTCACCATACGATCCAGCTCCTGCTTGAAAAAGATGCTAAGTGGCTGCAGAGACCCCAGTACTGCCATCCTGCTCTTTATCTGTTTGTGTGTGTTTATGTGTGTGTTTGTGAGCACGTGTGTGTGCGTGCGTGTTATCCAACCACTTCAACCCCCCCTACCCCCGTCCTTCCACCCTCTCCAGCTACCTTTACCCCTTCCCCACACCAGCCACTCAAACTAATACTTCCCCCCCCAACAACCATCAAAACCTCACCCAACCATTCCAAACAACCCTAATCCTCTTCCCACCACTCTTTCCTTTCCACCACACCCTCCAAACCCTCCAACCCCACCAACCCCACCAAACCACCACAGCAACTAACCACATGACCCAAGTATGTAGCGGGCAGCTTGGACAGCATCTCCTCGGCCATGCCGTACACCACAGACTCCCTGGTCTCGCCACCGCTTGACGATTCCTTTGGCTGGATGCTCAGAATCGTGTTCAGGATGTCCTTTGAGACGTTCGTCTGGTAGCTGGTATGGTGTGTTGTGGTGTGGCGTGGTGTGGTGTGGCGTGGTGTGCGTGGTGTGGTGTGGCGTGGTGTGGCGTGTTGCGGCTGGTTTTTAAAACATATTCATGTGGTTCTGAAGAAAAAAACTAAACACATCACACCACACACAACAACACCTACTACACTCCACACTACAGATCCAACCAACACACAAACACATTCCCTCTCACCTCTTCACCACACAGCACCCCAATAGATAAACGCGCCACCACCTACGTGATGCCAGCGTTGGCGTGCAGACCGAAGGCTTCTGGCGGGTCGACCGCTGGCAGCCCGTTGATGAAGTCTCTGATGTCAGCGAGGTTTTTCAGTTTTGTAGGGATGGCGTATCCCTTGTAGAATTCAAAGTTATCCTGAAACATGAACTCGCCGAACCACGTCTGTGGGTGGAATGGGATAGAAGGGGGATGGGTGGGTGGATGAATTAATTAATAGATTAATGTAAGGGTTAATTGATGGACTAATGAATGGATCTTTTGATGGATATTGCGTGGGTGAGAAAGGAATGGATTATGGTTGGATTTCGTAAAATAATGGAAACTAGTTTAATGTCGATTAGTTAATGGGGAAGTATGGAGCAGATAACTTGTGGATGGATGAGTGAATGGATGAATTGATGGATAGAAGGATGGATAAGTGAATGGATGAATTGATGGATAGAAGGATAGATAAGTGAATGGATGGATGGATAAATAAAGGAATATATGGATTGATTGATAGATAGGTGAATGAATGGATGGATAGGTGAAAAATAGCACTTTGCAGTAGGTGTTGAGGAGTCGCTTGTCATAGTCGTCAGTCACCCTGCCGCCATATTGGATCTCACCCAGCATGTACCTCACCGTCACCCAGGAGACGCCCTGCCATCGTAGTGTGGTGGTGGTAGTGCAGTAGTAGGGTAGTGGTAATCATCGTCGTCAGCTTCAGTGCCATCATCATCATCATCATCATAATCATCACCATAATACTCCTTCTCTTCATCATCCTCATCTTCATCGTCATCCTCATCATCATCATCATCATCTCCATCCTCACATTCCCACCACCACCATCATCATCATCACCACAACCACCACCACTACCGTCTTGATGTCCATCTCGTCCAGGTGGTTTTGTACGAACTGGACAGAGGCGCTCCAGTCTGAGAGGTTGAATTCGTACGGGATGTTCCAGCCGAGTGGTCCGAACTTCCTACGCTCCTGTGGTCGTGGTGGTCGAATGGCTTGCAATTGTGGTTGTGAAATTGGTTTTGGTATTGGTGATCATATCAGGTGGAAGGGGTTTCAGTGGTAGTAGTGGTTGAAGTGGTAGTAGTGGTTGAAGTGGTAGTTTCAGTGGTGGTGTAGTGGTTGTGGTTTGAGTGGTTTTGGTGGTTGTAGTAGGAGTTGTGGTGCTAGTTTTAGTTGTGGTTGCAGTCGTGGTTTTAAGGGTCGTCGTGTGATTTTAGTAGTGGCTTCAGTGGTGGCTACAGTGGTGCATCCCAAGGCACACCACTTCAACGCACGAACACGCACCTGAACGATGGTGTGCAGGAAGGACACTCCGTACAACATGGCTCGCCATTGCATCAGCGTCGTCGCCTCAAGTAAGTCCTAGCGGGCGAATGAATGCATGAATCAATTAAGGAAACAGTTTAATCAATTAGTTCTCATATTGAATCAATTAAGAAAACAGTTTAATCAATTAGATCTCACATTGAATCAATTAAGATAACAGTGTAATCAATTAGATCTTATATTGAATCAATTAAGATAAAATTTTAATCAATTAGATCCTATATTGAATCAATTAAGGTAACAACAATTTGAAGTGAGGTGACAGTTAAATGAATTGAGGTAACAATTGTGTGTGTGTGTGTGTAAATTGATGGGACAATGAAATCAATAAATGCAACCATAAAGTACAGATATATAGACGGGCAGACAAGTATGGCAACCTGGTTGACGTTGCTCATGTAGGTGCGTTGCAGGCCTGCCTTGATGCCTTGTGGAGGGTCGTTCGTGTACTTGATGGACATCTGATGGTGCGGATGGTGCGGGTGGTTGTGATGGAACTAATAAAAACACAGGTAATTAGAAACATAAAAAGGATTAATGCCGATATGGATGGAGGGATGGATGAATGGAGAGATAGACGGAAGATAGGATGAATGTTGAGAAGATGGAAGAAGAAAGGATGGATTTAGGGATGAATGAATGGAGAGATAGACGGAAGATAGGATGAATGTTGAGAAGATGGAAGAAGAAAGGACGGATTCAGGGATGGATGGATGGATGAAAGAAGGGATGAATGCAGACCCACCTGCAGCAGTCCCACGTGGAAGAGGGGGTGAATCTCAGTGGTGAGCCACAAGCGGAAGTTCTCGTGCACTGTTTGCATGGCCAGAATCATCTCGAAGAGTTCATGCATGAATGCAAGAGCCAAGTGGCAATTCTGTAACATCACCCAGCCCCCCTGTGTGTGTGTGTATATGTGTGTGTGTGTATGTGTGTGTGTGTGAGTGTGTGTGTGTGTGTGTGTGTGTGTGTGTGTGTGTCTGTGTGTGTGTGTATGTGTTTGTGTGTGTGTGTGTGTGTATGTGTGTGTGTGTGTGTGGCTAACACTGGTGACGAAGAGGTTGATAAGGTTCCTGGCATGAACCTCTTGACCTTGACCCATACTGATAGCCCTCGTCTCTGGAGATCAAATGGCGTGTATTAGGGTTGGGTATTTAGTGAGTGGGTGGTTAAAAAGTGTGAAGGGTTAGGGTAGGATGTTCAGAAGGTGGGTGAACAGTCCGCACTGCACTAAACCTTCTCTCAATTTATTAGACGCCCCCCTACTCCCCTTTCCGTTCATTAGGCACCAACCTTTCTCCCCCCCAAAACTACCTATCTTTCCTTCTATTCATTTACCCCCAACCTTCCCTTCCCCCACCCTTTCGTAACCACCAACCCTGCCATTAATCCATTCAGCACCACCCTCCCCCCACCAACCCTATCATAACTACACCTACCAAACCCCAAATAAACACCCCTCCCCCACCAACCCTATCACAACTACACCTACCAAACCCCAAATAAACACCCCTCCCCCATCAACCCTGTCACAACTACACCTACCAAACCCCAAATAAACACCCCTCCTCCACCAACCAATCCCTATCTTCTTGGCCAAATCCTCAATCTGCTGGGTGGGATCACTGCCCATGGTCAGGAGGCAGATGAGGGGGGTTCTGCTGTTCGACTCCTCGAACATCGACTTCAGGTCTAGCAGGACGCTCTCGATGTATCGTGGACCCATCGACTCGGCTATGTACTTGCGCGCCTGAGCTATCGTTCGGTCGGGACAAAGGGATCTTTTTTTGGGAGAAGCGGGGTGGTGGGTGGATGTGGGAGTGGAAGGGGGTGGTTGGGGTGGTTTAATGGGTTAGGTTGGTGGATAGGTTAGTGGGTAGATGGATTAATTGATAGAGGAATAGTTAGATAAATGGATTGATGAGTTTATAGATGGATGGATGAATTGATAGATGCTTGAATGGATGGATGAATAGAGAAATGGTTGGATGAATAGAGAAATGGATGGATGAACAGAGAAATGAATAGAGAGATGGATGAATGGATGGATGACTGAATAGATGGATGGATGGATGTATAGATGGATGAATGGATGACTGAATAGATGGATGGATGGATGTATAGATGGATGAATGGATGGATGACTGAATAGATGGATGGACGGCCCGAGACCTGATGAAGAGGAGCTTCTGGAAGGTGCTGAGGATGGCGTGGTAGTTGTCTGGGAAAACTTCTTGTTCCGGAGCCGCCTTGTCCAACCACTCCTTCCACACCTTCTCACTGCGCTGCATCTTGGTAAGAGTGGATGGATGGATGGATGGATGGATGGATAGATGGACGGATGGATGGGAGGAGGTAAGGTGGATGAACGGATGGATGGATGAGAGAAGATAGGTGGATGGGTTGATTAAAGGTGGATGGCTGAATAAGAGGAGAGATGATGAACTGGTGATGGACGGGTGGACGAGAGGAAGATGGGTGGATGAGAAGAAGATGTATGGATGAGAGGAAGATGGGTGGATGAGAGGAAGATGGGTGGATGAAAGAAAGATGGGTGGATGAGAGGAAGATGGGTGGATGAGAGGAAGATGGGT
This sequence comes from Piscicola geometra, assembly GCA_943735955.1. Taxonomy (NCBI): domain Eukaryota; kingdom Metazoa; phylum Annelida; class Clitellata; order Hirudinida; family Piscicolidae; genus Piscicola; species Piscicola geometra. Next base: position 4,311,841 of record OX030967.1, on the reverse strand, counting down.
GGATGAGAGGAAGATGGGTGGATGAGAGGAAGATGGGTGGATGAGAGGAAGATGGGTGGATGAAAGAAAGATGGGTGGATGAGAGGAAGATGGGTGGATGAGATGACCATGTAAATGAGAAAATACCAAATAATCAATATTTATACGACATTAAACCACCACCACCACCATCATCACCAGAAGGGAAATCGGGATAGCATACCTGGTTGGGTACTTCGGAGAAGCCATGCAGACGAGATAGTTGTATGGCGTTGAGCCAGGCGATGTCGGTGAGCCACTTGAAGGGCTTGTGAGGCACTGAGTTCAAGTCGAGAGACGCGCCCCCTGGATGGATGGATGGATGGCGGAAAAGAGGAGGATGGATGGGTGGATGGATGGATGGATGGATGGATGGATGATGGCGGTAAAGAGGAGAATGGATGGGTGGGTGGATGGATGGGTAGGGAGGGATGAAAGGTGTTGTCAAAAAGAGTGGAGTGGTTTTTGATTATGTTTTAGTGAGCTTAAAAGTGAATTATTTAACATTGTTTATAATAATAAGGATGATGATGATGATGATTATGATGGCAGTTTCAACCTCCGGCCATTAACCACTCAAGCCCCTCCTACTGTCACCACCAACACACACACACACACACACACACACACACACACACACACACACACACACACACACACACACACACACACACACACACACACACACACACACACACACACACACACACACACACACACACACACACACACACACACACACACCCTTGATGAGGACATTAAACTCGGTTTGTTGAATGCTGTTCGACTGGAGATCCTTCTTGAGGGTGAGGAAGAGGGAAAGGAGAAACTTGTGTTCTTCGTACAGTCCCCTGCTGGTGAACTTGTACACTTCGAATGTAAGGAACTCTATGATGTTTGCCAGTCGCTTGCCCACTATGTGAGTCTTCTCGGAGCTGTGTTTGTGGTTGAATTAAAATTTACTTTTTAACATTTTAAGTTTCGAATAGTTTTATTATATTGGTGAAAACAGGAAGAAAGAAAAAAAACTAGTGAAAAGAAGATAAAAGAAGGGGAAAAAAGGCAAAAAATTGAAAAAGAAAGAAGAGAAGATAATGAAGAGAAGACTCACTTGACGAGAGAGAAGTCAAAGAGATGCAGGAATTGCCTGAGGGAGGTCTGGTACATGCAGTTGACTGCACTCATCTCGCACAACAAAAAGTACAAAATACTGCCCCTGGTCGCCACTGTACGTGTGTGTGTGTGTGTGTGTGTGTGACTGTGTGTGTGTGTTTATATGTGTGTGTCTGTGTGTGTGTGTGTGTGTGTGTAGACGTGTTTGTATGTGTGTGTCTGTGTGTGTGTGTGTGTGTGTAGACGTGTTTGAATGTGTGTGTCTGTGTGTGTGTGTGTGTGTTGGTACGTGTGTGTGTGTGTTTGTATGTGTGTATAGGGGGAAGGGGGAGTGAGTGTGTGTTTATGTGTGTTTTAATTTCATTTTTCATACCAGTCCCAACCACACCAGGCCACACCTCACCATTTCACCACACAACAACCACACTACACCACACTATTTCTCCACACCAGATCACACCACACTCTCTCCCCACTACAAAACACTCTTTCACCCCCATCACACTACAATAATTTCACCAACCACACTACACTCCCACCACATCTCGCCGCACCACCTCACCAGGCCACACCACCACCCCTCGCCACACCACCTCACCAGGCCACACCACCACCCCTCACCACACCACCTCACCAGGCCACACCACCACACCTCGCCACACCACCTCACCAGGCCACACCACCACACCTCGCCACACCACCTCACCAGGCCACACCACCACACCTCGCCACACCACCTCACCAGGCCACACCACCACACCTCGCCACACCACCACACCTCGCCACACCACCTCACCTCCCCACACCACCTCAACAGGCCACACCACCTCACCAGGCCACACCACCTCACCAGGCCACACCACCACACCTCGCCACACCACCACACCTCGCCACACCACCACACCAGGCCACACCACCACACCTCCCCACACCACCTCACCAGGCCACACCACCACACCTCGCCACACCACCACACCAGGCCACACCACCACACCTCGCCACACCACCACACCAGGCCACACCACCACACCTCGCCACACCACCACACCAGGCCACACCACCACACCTCGCCACACCACCTCACCAGGCCTGTATTCCTCTCTTGCTTTGTTGATCTTCATTTCAGTGTCATCAGCGATCGCCAATTGTTCGCTCACGTCGACGGCGGTGGCTTTGGTGGTGTTCAGAACGATCAGTACCGACTCGTCGTCCAGGAGGGAGCCCTGGTGTGGTCGTCGTCGTGGAGTGGGGTGGTAGTGTGCATTCGGTGTGGTGATGATTTGGTTGATGGTGGTGTTGATGTGGTACTGGTGTGAATGTGTTAGTGTTGCATTGGTGTGGATGTGGTAGTGTGGTGTTGTTTATGTGGTAGTGTGGTGTTGTATATGTGGAAGTGGTGGTATGTATGTGGTAGTCATGGTATGTATGGGGTGTAGTTGTATTAGTAGAGCGAATAAAGTTGTAGTTGCAGTGGCATGTAACAAAAACAAGCACACGCAGACAATCACAAACACACACACATAAAGACAATCACACACACACACACACACACACACACACACACACACACACACACACACACACACACACACACACACACACACACACACACACACACACACACACACACACACACACACACACACACACACACACACACACACACACACACACACACACACACACACACACACACACACACACACACACACACACACACACACACACACACACACACACACACACACACACACACACACACACACACACACACACACACACACACACACACACACACACACACACACACACACACACACACACACACACACACACACACACACACACACACACACACACACACACACACACACACACACGGACAGACACCTCAGTGGACGAGAGTTTCTCGAGAAGGTTCGCTTCCAACTCCTTCATCTTGATCTTGTTCATGTTCACCGTCTCGATTAGCTGCACCCGCTCCGCCTCCAATTGCTGTCAATATGGTGGTGGTGTGTTTGTAGGAGAAGTGTGATGGTGTGCTGATGTGGTGGTGTGTTTGTAGGAGAAGTGTGATGGTGTGCTGATGTGGTGGTGTGTTTGTAGGAGAAGTGTGAAGGT